>CM059288.1:6175445-6202945 GCA_030347295.1 Setipinna tenuifilis | reverse complement strand
AAATGTACAAAAGTAGATTTTTAAGTGACTTATCAACTGCCGCAATATATTTGAAATATGTAAATATATTTGAAATATGTAAATATTTACTCGGGGTAGTGGCGGGTGGAAGCCGGACGTAATTATTTAAGCATACCTCACACTCATAGCCTAACGTTTGCCTACTGCTACCCCACGCTGGTCATGCTATCCGGCCATTGACACACCTGTGGCTGATTACACAATAGCATAGCGAGCCTGATGATTGAAACGTATTTATGTTTATGTTTATCCATGGTGCAGATGTGCATGTATGTTTACACATGTTTGTATGCATGTTTATGTTTCAGGAGAGCTTAGAGTTTTCTCAATGCCGTTAGTCGCACTGCAGTGCACAACGAGAGTAAATAAAATGGTGTAGGTTTCACTTCTTTTTTTTAAAACCTCTTTCTCCTAGTCAGAGATACTGAGGGCCAGATGTTATGGACAAAGCTATTATGTACTTACACTGTACCTTAGGGTTACAGTTGGGAAGAGGGTTAGTGTGAGGCAAGTGAAGTGTAAGTACAGAAAGTCACGATGTTACCTGTAGATACAGTGCAACAGAGAGATTTAAAATAAAGTGTTACCATTATAAATGATAATAACGTTGTCCTCAAATGGCCTCCTACCAATGCGGAGTGCTTAGTATTATCCTGACACTGTCAGGCTGACAGTAACACTTTCTCTTACTGTGTTGGTATTACAGTGTAGCTACCTAATTTAGGCACAGTGGTACAACCTGTGTAACAATATGTATTATCATGTACTAATGTTGTACTTACGTCATTTATTTTTGTGACAGAAATACATTATCTAAGCACACCACCAGTACATGACATTGCATATATATTACTTTGCATATATAAGTACACCACCAGTACATGGCATTTCATATTGTTACCCAGGTTGTACCACTGTACCAAATAAGGTAGATAAACTGTACCACTATAACACCATAAAATAAAGTGTGTTACCTATCCTGACACCCAACCCCCTGCCAGGTAATGGCCCAGCTCAGGTGCAGACAAGCGGGCATGAGAATTCGATTTGCCCTCTATGGCTCCCTGCTCTCTGTGCCACAGGCTCGGTCACCCTGCAGGAAGGTGTGTCACCTCTCAGCCTTCGCCACCCCACAGTACGTTACACAACACGCCACCAGGCTATGAGGGAACGCCTGCTGATTGGGGAAGGGAAACCAAAGATGAGCTGTGCTCAAGAAACACCAGCCAACGTTCCTTTGTACGTTCGTTCGTTCATTTATTTGTTCGTTCTTTCATTCGTTCGTTCTTTGGTTTGGTCATACGTTCGTGCCTTCTTTCGTTCGTTCATTCATTCTTTGGTTTGTTTGTGGTCTAACCGACTCTGCTGACTGCTCATTTCCTCCACCTGTGCCCTCTCATCCATTTCACCCAATCACACGGCTTCCACCTGTGCCCTCGCCTCCATTTCACCCAATCACACGGCTTCTCCCCAAAGACTTACTCCTGTCAATCACAGAAGATGGACGTTTGGAGACAGAATACCTGAGAAGGGTGTGAATGGCTGCTGAAGTTCAGCTTGTTGGTCAAGTTACACATATAATTATATAGTCACACACACACAGAAAACATACTCTCATACACACACACACAGATACACACACACACAAACAGGCAAATACACAAACATGCACGCACAGACATGCACGCACATACTCACACACACACACTTACTCACACATATACACACAGAAACGCACATTCACGCACATACTCTCTCTCTCTCACACACACACAAAAGCGCACATGCACACACATACTCTCTCTCACACACACACACACACACACAGGCACGCACACAAACACGCACGCATGCACGCACGCATGCACGCACGCATAGACATATACCCACACTCACACACACACACACACACACACACACACACACACACACACACACACACCGAACAACCCCTCCCGCCACTCACTCTCCCACAAACAGCCCCTTAGCCTGCCCTGTGTGACATCAGTGCGGTCCACGTGTAAGATACCACACTGGGCCCCTCCGTCTCCAGCAGGGGACACTGATACAGGCCGAGTGCTGTGTGAAGGGGCTATTTTAAGCACCCGTAAATATGGGAACTTCCTCCCAGAAAGTGTATCTAATATCCCACAGGATCCTTTTACATTATTAACAACAAACTACCGCCGTGGTCAGCCAAGCCACAGCAACCAGACGCTTTGCACTCATGCTCATTGACTAAGTGCTAAGAGCAAGGAAATGTGCTACAGACTGCACTTTTGTGTTGTGCTGTGTCTTGTGTTTAATATGTTTTTAAAAAACTTTGTGTGAGTATGAGTGCCTGTACGTGTGTGTGTTTGTGTGTGTTTATGACAGTGTATGTCAATGTGTGTATGTATGTGTGAGTTTTTGTGTTTTGTGTGTCCATGTGTGAGTGGGTGTATGTTTGTGAGTGAGTGTGTGTGTGTGTTTGTGTCTGTGTGTGTGAATGTATGTTTGTGAGAGAGTGAGTCTGTGTGTGTGTGTTTGTGTTTTTGTGTGCCCGTGTTGTGCAAACACACAAATTGAGACCTCTCCATAACACAGGTTATGGACTGTGAGGGCAGCTGCTGGATCTGTCATTTGGACTTTGTTGATGTCTAGATTGTGTAAGACACCTCTTATCAGGATCACAACGCACTACCACAAGAACAACACAGCCTACACGCTTGTTTTTCACCCCAAGACGTAACTCAAAGACACAAGACTTGCACCATGTGCCCAGAAACCTGTTTACCGTGTGTTGAAATCGTCTGGGCTGATCCTGTTTCAAGTTGCTCAATAAGTACAGCAGTGTCTGGTATTAACGAGTGGCGATTATCTCACTCCTTTCTTATGTAATGTCATTTTCAGGTGCTTCCCTATTTTCCGGGCTGGACTGCTGGAGGCGAGTGGTAGGTCATCCTGTTCTCCGCTCCTAGCGAGCTACACCCAGGCATTTAGCTTCTGTCCCGCTTGGAAACATAAAAGGCAGATGCAGGGAGATTCTTCAGGACATAAAAGGGGAAGGGGGGGGGGGGGGGTGCAGGGGAGGATGAGTGAGAGGAAATTCGCCTCGGGATGAGTCATGGGTGCATGGCCTTTGCTGAGGCAGAAGGATGGTGGGGGTTGGGGATATGGGGGGGGGGGTTTAAGGGGGGTGTCTTCCTCAGGCATCAGTGAAGCATCATGGGATATCATCCGTCACTGGCTTCACAAAGAAGCTCTTGTCATCCGTTGCCGTGTGGTCGCAGACTTCATGAAATCACTTCTTGCCATTGTCTGGGTCATTACATGTCACGTAAACCTGCATGACTGCAGGTTTGCCACGACAGGGTTGTCATCTTCCCCCTCCTCCCCTTCCTCCCCCTCCTCCTCCTCCTCCTACGCCTGGTCCTCAAAGGCAAACTACAGCCTGGCTCTCACACGCGAGAGCTCATCACGGAAGAGATAACATATTTCTCCCAACACAGTCACACACAGCAGCATACACTCCTGACTAACCAACCAGCCAGCCAGCCTTCCTTTCCCACCATACCACCCCCACCCCCCCCACACACACCCACCACCCCCTCCAGGGTGACCCCTGGTTCAGCCCCGAATTCTGTTCCCACTGCCACGGGAGCAAAGACCAAACTGCTCTGAAAATTCCCATCAGGGATAAACAGAAACCCCAAATTCCCCCAGTCCCAGCCTAATACTTGACCCTGTGCCAAGGACGTGACAACAGGATTAGTGCATGGACATGCCAGAGAACACTGTTTGGGGTGGTTGGGCAGGCTGCTCAGGGCATGTACAGACTCATCGGCCCAGAAGTACACAAACAATGACAATCTCACAGTAAAAAAAGGGGAGTTGTGTGATAGAAAAGAAAGGGAGACGCTATTTCTTGAGAAACGGGTTACGGGAAGACAAACAGGTTATGACTACAAGAGTTTACGGGAGCATGTTTAAAAACAAAAAGAGGAAGGGAGAATGGTAAAGAGATAGGGAATGACATAGGGAGGAAAAAAGGAAAGCTTAAGAGATAGAGACAGAGAGAAAAGAGAGAGAGAGAAAGAAACAGGGACCGACAGAGAGAGAGAGAGAGATAGAGAGAGAGGGAGAAAAACAGACAGATATAGAAAGACAGGGCCAGAGAGAAAAAGAGACAAAGTGAGAAGATAGAAAGAGAGAGACAGAGAGAAAAGAGAGATGCAGAAAAACAGACAGAGACCAACAGAGAGAGAGAGGGCCACAGAGAAAAAGAGAGAGAGAGAGAGACAAAGAGAAAGACACAGAGAAAGAGAGAGAGAGGAGGAGAGCAATGAAGTGAGAGATTGAGAGAGGAAACGGAGGAGTAGAGACAGAGAGCTGAGCTCGCTGATGAGTTTGTCCCCTCTTGAGGCGGGTGTGGGCTGGAGCGCACACTGCTGAATAATTGAGCAACTTTTAAATGTTTAAACAGAGCAACCTTATGCTTTCCCGACAGCCAACACCTAAACAATCTCTCTCATGAAGCCTCACATCACATCTCCCCACATGAATTCCCGTAACAACAAGCACTTGTTTACAAAAAAAAAACACAATATCTTCCGTTGCTCTGAAATTAGCAAAGCAATGGATGGAGTGAATCTGCTTTTAATAGTGCAGTTGCGGTCCTGTAATCTACAATGGCTGGGTAAACATCAAATGTCAGTGCAGAGTAAGGCTGAGGAGGTCCATCAGTGAGAGAACAATGCATTTACAGCCATTGAGGATTAAGCCAAGCGCACTCAATTGCACCTGTTGCTTGTCAGCAGCTCATTTCCCACTTTCGTAAAAATTCCTGTTCGGCTAAGTTTAGCAAAAATCCAAGGGGGAACACATGCACCCCTCAAAACAAGCTCTTGAATATCCAGGATCACAGTTGTTTGTGCACAAGTTCAGGTTTGTTCCCCAGCAACCTTAAATGGAGGAAAGTTCCAACATTCATAGCCTATAAACTGTTCAAGTACTCACCAAAGACCAATCATGGAATGTACAAAGAGATTAAATGTTTTCATTGACAATTTACACTAAATCAGTCAACACCCAACAAAGCACATTTGAAAAATGCAGTCGTCAGTGTGGCAGACTGAGTTGTGAGTGTGCTGCCATCTAGTGGTCATAAATTCAGCACACACATTCTGTTTCTTAACCAGTTTGGACATGTACAGACACTTACCGGTTTGATGGCTAAAACCCACAAAATTGTCTTTAAGCTTCCCGTACTTTCAGGTTTGAACATCTTACTTGAAAGTGTGTGCTAACATAATGTCCCTCCCTGCCTAATTTTTAACCACAAAGAAAAAGAGTTCTTACGGGTAGAACAGGAGCTGTCTAATAGGCTACACGTGCAGTATCCACAATATGCGTTTGTCAACAACCTACTTTTTGTAAAAACACTAACTGGAATCCACCCGTTTATGGACGTATGGCTCATAAACGCGACATGACAGCCGACCTCATCTTTGAGTGGTGTTGTCAATTACGGCTGTATGCATTACAGACACACCCACACACACAGAGCTGGCGGGTGTGCTGCCTGGCCAGCGCACGTGCTCTGATAACGGTCCGCCACAGCGTAGGGGCGCCTTAATGGCACATGGTACTTTGGATCTTTGGGAAGGGCGACTATGTAGGCGGCAGAAGACCTATGTGTAGATAAAGATAAAGTGTGTCTCACGTGAGGAGCCCTAGCACCACTGTAAACAAACCTTGGTAACACTTTATTTTAAGGGTCGCTTGTACAGTGTATATAAGTGTAAGAACATGTAATAGCATGCACTTACACTATTTTGTCTTTTCAGGGATATGACTATTTGTGAGCATGAAAGCAGGGAAGCTAAAGATATTTGAATAAAAGTACCCCAGATATTTCATATCACCAACTGGAAAGTTACAGTGTATGTACATAATGTTACATATTTGTTACAAACGTTGTTACACTGTACTCCATGATGTAGATAGACACACTGTAACAGGGATCATACAATAAAGTGTAACCCAAACATTTAATGCACAACTTATAGCAGTCTGGGATTTATCCCCCAAACTAAAACATTTCACTGGTCTTACTTACCTGACATTGGATTTATTCTCCATAGAAAAACATGTCAGATGTATCATGTTTTTCACATGTATGACAGCAGTAGTTATAGGCTAATTTTAATACCATGTTATCTCCACATTAATCTTAATGGAGGTTTTAAAAAGTTTTTTTATACTATTTCAGTCTGCTGTTTGGAATGTTGTTTAGAGTCTAAATTCAATCTATTCTGAGAACATATTACATCACAGAATCCTTGCTATACTTCTCTTACCCTCTCTTGTGCTCTCTCTCACACACACACACACACACACACACACACACACACACACACAAAGGTCCTGAGAAAGACTTGACTTCGCCAGCCTTTACAAACATCTACCCAGTGGTCATCTGTCATTTGTCTGGGGAATATGCTTTTCCTGTCCCAGCCCAGTCAGTGGAGCCCTGAGGTATGTTTTGTGTCACAAATGCTCCCTCTTGTGTCTGCCCTCTACTGGAAACTCTACAAACCATTTCCATATGTGATGGATCATTCTGACAGTTGTTATCGGTATATTTTTCTTTTTATCCAATTTCATATTGTAGTAACACAAGCCAAAATACACTTTTTTCCTGTGACATGGTTATAACATTGTAATTTTTAAATATAAATGGTTTCATCTCAGTATGCAATGGAATACTTATGGTGGTACCCAGTAATGGCTTTTACGCGCGTTTACTACAGTGCCCTCTACAGGAGCACTGTAGTATAGCAAGGCATGCCACTTGACTGGGCTGTGCGTCTGTCCGGAAACACAGCTGGATGGTAACATGTCAGGACTTATGATAGATGCTCATTCAAAATATACCTTTCAAGCTTAACCAAGATAACAGGCAACGACATGTTCTTAAGCAGATTGCTATTAAGTGTATGACATTTAGTAGTAGGCAAATATTTAAAAAGTGGGCATAGTGTAGAAGTATAAGTTGAAGTGAATTTGTAAAGTAGCTAAGATAGTTACTTACCATACTCATTGTAACTGTTGGTGTACCGACTATTTCTTCTTTTGCTTCGGTTTGACATGCATGTGTGGTGAATAAAAAGATTTGAAGATCCAGCGTTGCCCATGGTGAATTTTCTCCCGTTGTTTAAGTGGTCTGTTCAGAACTGGTGATTTTTTTTAACCTGGCCGTTTCTAAGACAGTCTAAGTGTCATGTGAACAGAGCTTTCTAATTCTCTCCAAAGACAAATTCTTTCTCAGGACTCCCGCCGAAAAATCCGTTTAAAAGATAAATAAAGAAGCACGTGTGCACTCTTATCTGTGCTTGCCTGTCCAATAACAGCAAGCCAGCCCCCCTCGCCAGGCGACGAGTGTGTGGAAGCATGCCCAGTGCTATCAACAGACGAATGCAGTCCAGCAGGTTAATTCAATATATGGCGCCTAGGCTACTTTTGAAATAAACACGTCTTTGGTGTAATGTTCCAGTTGATGGTATCAAACAATAAGGCATACACCAAAAGAGACGTTAATGGAGTAATGCATCCGGCATTTCAGTGTTTACCAGTTAAGGTAAATGATCCTGTTTAAGTTTGTGATGGATTACAGGGACCCTCTGTGTAAACGGCACTGTCACAAGCTCTCACTGCACGCATGCTCCTTGAAATTCAGCCAACAACACACCCAGGCCAGGTGCAAAGCAAAGCATAGCCTATTCCATCCATGCTGCAAACGGACCGATTTCAAATGTCCCGCCGACTTGCACGTGATACAGAATTGCAGGACCACGTGTATGAGATTTGAACGTGATACCTGTCCAAACTGTCACTTTACTTCTAGTTCTGGATAAGTTTTGAAAATACCCCCCCCCAACAACCCTTTCCCGCTAAGGTCTGATTAACTTGAAATGCGCACATACTGATCAGATAACACAGCCCCAGTTGTTTCATTGAGTTAAACGCAGCATCTTTATTAAGGTAAACATCTTTAGTAGGGTGGCCTAAATAGTTCACATTCATGTTTTTTAAGTGTCCTGCATTTAGTATGTGGCGTAAGTGAGTTTTACTTCAGAATGTTTTTTTATATAGTTTTTCCCCCTAATGACTGACTGGAAGGAAATGTATAGAACTTCCGATAACAAATGGGCTATGGGCTACTATTAAATCTAGTCTCCATGGTACATTTTCTTGTTTATTACATAGGTTACAATTACTATTACTATTATTATTATTATTATTATTATTATTACTATTATTATTATCTTTCCTGCTGATGTAAACCTAGTCTGGTTTGTACTTAGTAATGGAGGCAACTGATTCAGTTGCAGCTTTATTCAAACGTAGGCTACCCTGCTGGCAAGCCGCAAGATTTGTGCTGTTTACACTTGTCTACCTTTACCTCAGACAATTCCTCTCTGTTGCAGCGCCCTTCATTCTGCATTACAACATCGCAACCGTTTCAAGGAAACGGTGCACAAGGTAACACGACACCTGAAACAAACGAAATTGCCCAAGAGGCTATTTTTCAAAAGTTCAAGGGAACACGACACCTGAAACGGGATTTGGCCTAGGCTATATTTACCTAGATGGTAACAAATGCGACTGCATGTTCGAAACACCAGAAAGAGTTATAGAGAAATGTTGCTCTTCGTGTTATTGCTTAGAGTGCCCATTCTAAAGTCCACGTCGTTTTCAGTACTTTTTTTGTGGATTT
Organism: Setipinna tenuifilis; assembly: GCA_030347295.1. NCBI lineage: Eukaryota > Metazoa > Chordata > Actinopteri > Clupeiformes > Engraulidae > Setipinna > Setipinna tenuifilis. Next base: position 6,194,163 of record CM059288.1, on the reverse strand, counting down.
TACTTAGGTTTTATTGCAACTGCGGGTGCGTTCGTCACTGATTAACTACTAAAATAAATATAAAAAACCTCCAAACACTGAACCGTCAGTTTGTATGCCAGTCTTATTTGTCATTTAGTTGGCTATGCGCCCAGATATAATTCACCTCCACAGTTGAATTAGATTAAAATAAAAACATGACAGTAATTTAACTGACAAACAAAAACATCGTAACCAATCAAATGTGGGCTATCTCAAGTGTGACATGAACATGGTTTATTATTGAGTGCTTAGAGTAACACATTATGGTCCTCACTGATTTAACCGGGAGTACTGCTTCCACGCAGATTCCCTTCCTTTGCCAGATGAGGGAGCACTTGATTCAACAGAATCATAAAGCTTACCTCAAAACTCTTCTGTCAGTGAAATCTAATCAGTGAAAACAAAGTTTATTGACACATACACATATTTAAACATACTTTTTAACAATGACTAACAATCACCATTAAACACATACTACAACAACAATCAGCATTAACACAGGTTTATTGACACACAAATATATATATATATTTACAATTCCGAGACTGTGGCCATGTGTATTCAACATTAGAAATACATTTACCACACAGCTTGTTGTTTTTTGTGTTTGTTTTATATTTGATGTACATTGTTGTCTGTGTTGTTATTGTAATGAACATGATATACCCAAGACTAAAATAACATTAGATTGAAATGCTGATTTTACTGACAACAGTACAGGCAGAATATTTGCATTTTGAAACTGAATTTGCAGCACACTAATTCTATTCATGGCCTTATTTTGTGTCTTGACTGCAGAACAACACTTTTTGAACAGTATTCTGAATTTGATTGTATTACCAGTTTTGGCCACAGTCCTACAGAAAGCGCCTTTAGACTTGGTTCTCATTTTTCCCACACAGATTCCCTCTTTTTCCAGAAGGGGGAGCACTTGACTCACAAATAGAAGTCTGAGGGAAAACTCTTTTCTCATGGCCTTGTACACATAAAACGTTTATTTACACACGCAAAAAAAGTGAACATCATATTCGTATGACATATTTACACAGCAGTCTAAATCATTCTATCCACTAGGGGTGTGTTTAAGGGTGTTGCATAGCTGCTTCTATTCACATTCATAAAAAAAATTGATCATTCACATGTCGAGCATAACCATCACAAAATGTGTTTTTATTTTTCCTCTTGTCTGTTTGGAAACGTTTCTGATCATAGACAGAGGATCACAACTGGAGACGGCAATTCACTCCAGTTCCAGGCACGCTGGAGACGGATTGGAGAGCTGTAGAAACCCAGTGCAGGGACATAGCACACATTCTTGGGATGCCATAGGATGACTCTTATTACAGCCTAGAGGGTTCAGGCTCAGCACACACACACACACACACACACACACACACACACACACACCCCAACCCCCCCTTTTTTTCCACTCACAGACTGCTCAGCACATCTGGCTTTGTTTTGGTTGCCTACGTAGCGCACATGACGTTTCGGGGATATTACATTAAAAATGTGTAATAACTACACAGTCACTTGATGCGAGTCACATGCAACACATGAGTAACAGAGGAAGGAATGCCTTGATAACTGTGTGTGTTTTTTCAACTACCAATATACAGACAAAACATATGAAGAAGGCAGGGCAGAGGAGAAATAAAATGAACTTCCTTTTTTAAAAGTTCACCTGTAAACCTTCCCCACCCAATTGAGATATGTACTGTACACAGGTACTAAAAAACTCAATTTCTCTCTTTTTATGTAGACAAATCCCCACAGTTCCGTGACAAGGGGTGACCTCTCCCAGAGTCAGCTAAGGTAATAGCGGCAGCAGAGGTGACCTCTCCCAAAGTCAGCTAAGGTAAAGATGACAGGGCCTAATGGCTTCCTCTGTTGTGAATGGCAGGCAGCCTGAGGTGCTGTAAGCCTGGGATCCTTTCATGTGCGGAAGCGTGCGGCTTCATCGCAACAAAAAAACGTCCCCGCGGCCAAAGAAGTCATCACCGTGACTCAGTCACATTCTCACATCCTGATACTCTTCTCAGTCATCCAGGAAGCCATAATGGATCACAAAGGCACACATAACACAGGCACGCACACACACGCAGACACACACACATACATACACACACACATACACACACAGGCAGACACACCCACACACTCCCATACAGCCACACACTTACAGGCACACACACACACACACACCCATACACATACACACACACACACCGGCACACACACACACACACACACACACACTCACACACACACACACACATACACATACACACACACAAAGACAAACCCACACACACACACTTACACACAGATGATGATGCTGAGACTGGTGCCTGGCTGATGCAACTCACTTGAATGCTTCTCACGCCAGGACACCTATTGTGAGATTACGCTGCGAATAGCCCCTTGATTAGTGAGGCTTTCCAGGGTACACACACACACACAGGCATCAGATGCCTGGGAGCTTCCTGGAAGCCTAAATGGACCTTCAGTCTGGCTTGATCTCCTGGAGATAACGTTGTTTGGAGTTTTCCTTTGTGTGTGTGTGTGTGTATGTGTGTGGTGTGTGTGTGTATGTCATTAAGGTATATTGTGATGTTCTGTATTGTCAAAACAAAACAGGAAAGTACCAAAGGTGTGTTTCCACAATCATGACAATTCAGATTTAAGTAACACCCCTGCTGTAATTCCAAAATACAACCTTTTATCTCGTCTATACAGGAGTGTATTTCTTTACCAAGGCCAGGGCTTTTTACAAACATTTCACATTTTGCTAACACATTATTTGCCCACACATCATCCAGCCTCGCATCTGTCCTAACCATCTTTTAGTTAAGTTTTCTATTAAATTCTGTTTTATTGATTTACTTAGCACTGTTAGTAACAAACATTATCTAAACAAAAAATAAACACTTTCTAGGTAGCGGTGAAGTAGTAAAGTAGTGTGAAGTGGTATAAACAATGTATATTTTTAACAAGTAAATAGTCTCGTAAATAAAAAAAGGGTAAACAGGCTCTCCACCAAGGTGCTTTACTTTTATGGTTCTCTTTCTTGTTGTGTGTTATTTCATGGACTACTTCTGCTTAAGTTTGTTGTACAGGCAACTGTTCAATGACAGTAAAAGTCTTGAAGTCTTTTGTAATTTAAAGAGATGTGTTTGTGTGTATGTATGTGCACTTACCCTCTACTACACCGTTTCTGCTTTTTTTGTACTGTAAGCAACAAACATGGTATGAAACGTTATCTTTCTAGGTTACCCAGATCTATATTCAGGCTGTGCTGTTTCCCACCTGCCTAGACTCCAGGAGATTTCCAGCATGCTCGTTTGGCGAGGGCCCAGCGTGACGCGTCTGCCTGCCCTGGTAACACACACCATAATCTCCTTCTGGAATCACCGCGGGGGCGAACACGCTCCCATGACATCAGCACGCGCCGTCCCCCAGCGAGGCTTCAGCGTGCCAGTGGGGCACGCAGATTAGCAGGGCATTATGGGAAGATAAGGTGCTGGCTGGACCTGGGCCGACCTACAGCGAGGGCCCTCGGCACGGGCAAACGTGATCCTATACAGTACCTGCCTGGCACCCTTTCTAATTCACAGCTTGGGATTATGACCGGTCAAGGGAGGTCAAGGGAATTAGGAGGACGTGGGTGTGGATAAGCCCTGTGTCTCCCGATGGGGACCTACTGTGTACGCACAGACTGTGTTATGTGTATGACCGTGACCGTGCCGAAGCTCTTGAAGTTCTCCATTCCCTGACAGAGAGGCGTTAGTAAATTAGGACTGAGTCAATCTTCTGATAGTGTGCTGTACCTAATCAATGGATGTTACCTACTGTAGGGTTTCTCCCATGCCCTGAAGGTATACAACTTCAGAATGATAATGGTGTTTGTTTTTCAGAGAGAGAGAATTTGAATTATCTTAATAGTTGTGTGAATAACCAAAATGTGTATGCGTGTGTGTGTGTGTGTGTGTGTGTGTGTGTGTGTGTGTGTGTGTGTGTGTCTGTGCCTGTGCTTCTGTGTGTCTGTGTGAGTGTGTCTCTACCTCCATCTTTATTTTGATTTGTTTGAAAACATTGTGTAGTGGGTGTTGGTGCACAAACACACACACACATAAACACATACAAATACACATACACACTCTCAAAACACACACACACACACACACACACATAAACACACACACACGTAAAACACACACATAAACACACACGTAAAACACACACACACACAAACACACATAAATACACACACAGACAAGCCAATGTGTGTGCGTGTGTGTGTGTGTGTGTGTGTTCGGAGTGTGTTGGGAGTGTGTATGTGTAAAGTGCGTGGCGTGAGAGTGTTCTCAACGGCCTTCCTGTCGGATGGGAGTGTCTCGTAGGCCCGCCAGCCATTGTTCTATTGCCCCCATTCATCCCCTATGAGCAGCACAGGGCCTATTTTCTGCCCCGGCCCGGCCCGGGCTCATGGCTCATGTAACCACTCCACTGCACTGTGTCCCCACCCCACCCCACCCTGCCCTGACACTGGACTGGACCTGTGGCATCAGCACTGTCAGCAGGACAACGCGTCTCAACATGAACCAGGAGTTGAGTTCACACGCACAGGCCTGGACTGGACTGACGATTTGACTTTAAAGGGCGTAGTGTGTGTGTTTGTGTGTGTGTGGATAGTGTGTGTGTGTGTGTGTGTGTGTGTGCCTTTTTTCCCATTCTCTGCCTCTTCTCTATGCTTTTTTTGGACCATACAGTATGTATTCAACATCTGAAAACATTACATAATCTTAAGAATAAAAACAAGGCTGTAAAAGTTAAAGTTTGTGATTTTGTTGACATGCTAAATGGTTTAAAGACAAAACAAAAACTGTATTGAGTTAGGTCAAAAAAAGAGGTGGGTTGGATGTGGAGGTTGTGCCTATGTGCTGAATGATGAATGAACGAGATAAGATAAGATAAGACAAGATCACTTCCAAATAGCTCAGTGAATAGAAAGGGAAATACCAAACCACAGGCCTTGATCTTTTGACTGCTAAATCAATTACTTTCAAACTACAGGACATGTTAACGATTTTTGTGTTATGCAACGTGAGTTTTATAACTGAAGAGTGCTATGGAGTGATCTATAATTACTCTTCTTGGTGACCTAGGTCTTCTGTCACATCGGGACATGTCCCTGGCAAACGTCAGTGACATCAGGGCAGCTTTTTAAGAGGGTGGGGGCAGTGCTTACATGGAAACATGGAATGTTTGTTGGCTTCTAGAACTACAGATCTACAGTTCTAGAGTTGGTGTTCCTCCTGGGTCACATAAAGTTGTTATTTTGGTCTTCTCAAAACTCTGTTGACTGTTTTATTTTATGTTATATTTTTTATTTCCAACGGCATTAATTCTAAAACTTACTTACAGTAACAGAAGAAAGAAAAATACTTTAAGTTCTACCACAACAAAGATGCAAAGCCAAAGAGACAAGACTTCAAGTCTAGACTGAAAAATACGGATAAGGTCAATTCCTCGGCTTCCCAGTTGAAATACTAAACATGCCCTCGAGGGAGCGGTAAAACTTGTACTTGTCTTTGCCCTTTAGTGTTACACAGCTGCTGTATCCCACAGTCCTCTACATACTTCAATAACACAACCACACTCCATATTCAAACTGTACACTTCATATTCAATACAGAAATTTTCTAAGTAATTTATATTTTCTCTCTAAACATTCCATTACTTACTTTCTCATTAAAAAATGGAGCAGAGGATAAGTTAAGTCCACCTACTCAAATGGTGAGAGAAAGCCTGTTCTGTCAGCAGGGAACAGAGTATGTTTATATGCCCTTTCCATGTATGAGAAGAATGCACCCTTAGTGCCTGCATCTGCTAGCTAACAGGGGGACACGAGTCAGAGGTGGAAGATTGATAGCATTCCTCTGTCACTGAGAAAAAAAAAAGCACACAGACCAAGACCACTTTCGTCATCGTTACATGGTGACATTCTTGCATGAATGTTTGGCTCTTGGTACAATTTCATTAATCAAACAAAAAGGTTTTTCGAGCCTCACTCTGGCATGAATGGGTAAGATGTCAGGCATACCATACCTTCTCGGACAGGAAGCAGGTTATTCACACTTGTTTGTGAGCCAGCAGAGGTGCCGGCGAGGGAGGCAGGGAGGCAGGCAGGCAGGCAGGAGGGTGGGGGGCTTCAGAAGGAGGGGAGGGGGCCACAGGATGCCATCCTGAACAGCCCCAGCCCCTCCCCCACCCACAGCCCAACTTCCTCGACTCAACCCCAACCCCCACCCCAGCAGGGAAGGCCTCCTGTGGGGGCACAAAAGATCAGAGTGGAGGTCTGGTGTGAGGGCCGCGTGCGTGTGTGTGTTTGTGTGTGTGTGTGTGTGTGTGTGTGTGTGTGTTTGGTGTAATGGCCAAGTGTGAGCGTGTGTGTGTTTGGTGTAATAACCATGTGTGTGTGTATGTGTGTGTGTGCGTGTTTGGTGTAATGGCCGTGTGTGTGTGTGTGTGTGTGTGTGTGTATGTGTGTGTGTGTTTTGTCTAATGGTTGTGTGTGTGTATGTGTGTGTAATGGTCATGTGTGCACGTGTGTGTGTGTGTGTGTGTGTGTGTGTGTGTGTGTGTGGCAGGGGAGAGCATATGCCACGGAAATCACAAATGTGTGGCTGTTCGCATCTCATCAGGCAGACAGCCGTTGACTGCACACAAAAACATTATTCTGAGACGCCCAGAAGAATGGCTCCTCTGTTCAGGGCCACAGAGAGGATTTGTTCAAAAACATGAATGAAATATGGAGACAGGGGAGACACAGCCGTTTCGATTCTTCACAACAAACAGTCCATTGGTTGATTCGGGCGGACTACTACTGTGAAGGCACACAGCAAAAAAAAAAAAATTCAATTAAACTTTAAAAAACGGCATCTTTTAATTTCACACAAAGACAAAATAACTGACACACAAATCTTGCTTTAGGTTGGACTTGGGGGGGGGGGGGGGGTGTTCACAGTGCCAGACCTTCAGGAGGGATCTTTTATCTAAGGACAGATTTGGTGCCAATGTTGTCCTCATTTGCAACCCAAAACAAGTTTCCAGGGTGGCAGAGAGGGCGAGAGGCTTTTGAGGTGGGATGTGGGGAGGGGGGACAGCGAGGGGGGGGGGTCGGGGGATGGGCGGCACGGATCTCTCTGTGTCTGGTGTCACCGTTACAATCCTTCGCCATGCCTGAATCAAGGACTAAAATGGCCGCATTGGAACCCGTGTCTCAGTGTCCTTTGGTTGTCACGCTTTTCCCAAACGCCTAGCAGCTGCTCCCATTGTGCCTCTGGAGGAGGCTTTCTGCGCCCGCCGCCCGCCTTTCTTGGGCTGGTGACCCCTCCTGCTGTTGGCTTTAGGCGGGGATGGTTTTACACATTCTGGCGCGCGCACACACACACAGCCCCCCAGAGCCACACGCGCACACACACACACACACACACACACACTCTGACCCCAGTGATCTTAAACAAAGAGACATTAATATGTATTTAGAGGTTAGATGCCCTTCAACATAACCCTGAGAACTTTTTGGAGGATTCCTTCACATGGAGGACAAAAAATGGGGAGGATGGAGGATGGGAGAGCAGTCTTCTCTGGGAACTACATTCTCACAAGTTCTCTCCTGACGTCATTCCATTCCTTCAGTCACATCGCTCAGGCCAGCTGGGTGTTGTTCATTTTCACAGGGGTCAGAGGAACAACTGGTGACACCCCTTTATGAGTTCTATGGAGAGTTCAACTTGCTTCAAGTCTTATCTTAAGTTAACATATAAGCAACTTCAAGGGCCCATACATTTTCACTTCAGACTGCAGAAACCCATGTTTCATATAGAACTCTTTCAAAAAGCCACCCACTGCTGTGGGTAAGTGAGAAAGCCAATGAGGAAAGCAACAACTAAATTTATGTTTGTATGAAAAGAACAATTTTATTTCAACTTGTATCAAAAACAACATATCACAAACAACTGTAAAAAATATATAATCGTAAGAAATATATTACTTTAGTTTAATAAATATCAGACATAGCAAAACAATATCCAGAGACACTCCCCTTCGGTAGTGCTTTCAAGGGGGGACTGTGTCAATATGGAGAAACAGTACTGAGTCATGAGGTATTTTGTGTTTGTAAGAAAACAAAACAAAAAACTAAACAAACAACAAAAAATATATAAAGGGCAGGGTGTGAATCGGTTGGATGATGAGCAATGTTTTCGTTTTAAAAAGGCAGCCACTGGCAGTTAGCATTAGCCTTCCCATCCACTTGTCAACGGCAAATGAGAAGACATACATTCAGTCATTGTCCTCAAAAGAGAAGAAAAAGAAAGCAAAAAATAAACAATACAGGAATCTGACGAGAAGGGGCTTTTCCCCCAACCCTGTGTCCTCAGAGCAAGTCTTTACAAAAGGCTCACAACTTGAGTAAGTAAGATTGGAAATAACTAGTTCAAAGCCACTAAGCTCTAAGAGCGGCCTGAGGCAAATAAACAGACATACACAGAAAAATAGTATCAGCCATGGAGTTCCAGGGCAAAAACAAAACAGAAACAAGAAGATCAGTCTGATTATCAACATGGTCATCCTCCTTAAACCAAAGCACCCTGGGTACACCCTCTCAGTCCTCTCAAACACACACACACACACTCATACACACACACTTGGCTTCAGCATTTAAATAAATCAAGCTTGTGGAAACTTCTGTCCCTCTGATGGTCACTGACCTAGTTCTGCTTGGTCAGTCCGTGCCAAGTATGGCGCTGAATCAAACATCGGCCTTTCACACCAAATACTGAACATGGTGACAATACTGCCACGTGCTAGAGCGAGCGAGAGAGCGAGTCAAAACACTAGGCCAAAAACACTTTGGCACCTCTCCTACACAGTAACCTTCCACCACCACGGCCAACACACAGAGACCATTCGGTGGCGTGCGAAAACTCAAGTTGCACTGCAACATTTCTATGTCTTTCAGCCCATCACTGGAAAACTACCAAGATGGCCGAGTATATCAATCAAGGCACCATTAAAGTCCCAGAGAAAATGTCCCCTGTCGTTTTTATATTTCTTAGCAGGTGGGGGATGTGGTGATGGGGCTGTGGAGGAAGGCCAGCGGGCTGGGAGCGGCGTGAACCGGGATGGAGACAGGGAAGTTGAAGACGGTGGTGCCCTTGGTCATGGCGGGGCTGCCGGCCTCCGAGGAGCAGGTGGTGGAGGCCAACACCTGGGACTCGAACTGCAGGAGCTGCCCCATGAAGCTGAAGTTGGGGGAGATGATGCTACGCCGCTGCTTGACGAACTCGAACGCCTCCTCCAGCTTCACGCGGTTGGTGCGCATCAGGTAGGCCAGGCAGATGGTGGCGGACCGGGAGATGCCGGCCTGGCAGTGGACAAACACGCGGCCACCTTTGTTCCGTACGGAGTCTGTGGAGAACAGGAAAAAGGGAGAAACAAAGGTTAAAAAATGAAGGTAAACTACCCAGTGCTGTATGTACAGAGGCTGGAAGCCTGAGGGGGAAGTCTGAATGGAATGCGGTTAGGCTCAATGGCTTTTTAGAAGGCACCGATTCATTGTTTATCTTCTAGAGAAGATAGCCAGTGGTCAAAAAAGCACCCAGGACAGGGCCAGGCACTTCTGTTATTCGAGACCTCTGCCCACGAGCAATTTGGTGGGGAATGTGTGTCATTATACTAACACACACACACACACACATCACTCAGGTATGACTGGAAGTGGCTTAATGGTTACCTGCTGCTAGAAAGGGTATATTTAAAAGGCCAACCCCCTCCCCAAACAAAACAATGGTGCTTTCATTTGTAAATGAAGAATCCACACTATCAGTAGTGAAGGTGCCCATCATTAAGGAAACAGGAGGAAATGCTTCATGGGGGGTGATGGGGGATGGGTAAGTAAGGGGGGTGGGGGGGGGGGGCATTAGCCTAAAGAGGTCCTGAAAGGACAAAGAAGGGGCTGTGGAGGGGGGGGGGGTTGTTGGTCTCCTACCCCCACTGACATCATTGATCTGGGGAGGAAGGCCCACAGAAGCCTGGAGAAGCTGCCCTTTTGTTGTGGCTGAACAAAGGATCTGGGGGCTTTCAAACGCAGCCAGTTGCTCCGCTGAATAGCAGATCGGAGATGGGGTCGTCGCACAGAAGACTACATGAAAAGGGGCCACCTATACAAATCAGATGGGAGATGGTGATGTAAGCCATTGTGATTTTTTTGTGGGGGGGGACGGTCTAAGGCAAGTGGGGGAGGGGGTCTGGTGCTACCAGCTGGTCACTTTTGGAGGGAAACACCTCTCCCCTTCTTTCAAAATTCAAATTTGAATGAGCCGCAGTTGGCAACAGAGGGGGCTGGGCAGCCCACTGTCAGTTGTTTTTCCCATGGTAACATCTGTCCTTGTTATGTAAGCGTATGCTAATGTCTTGCTAAGTGTTTGTGTATGTGGGGGGGAAATACTCACCAATAAATTCGATTGCCTCGTTGAACCAGGAACTGATGTCAGCTTTGTGGTTGTCTTCGACAGGGATGCTCTTGTACTGAAAATGGTCCTCAAAGTGGTTGGGACAGTTGGCTGAGACATTGATGAGTGCTGTGATTCCCAACATGTCTAGCATATCTTTCCTGGAAGCATGGTAGGCACTCCCAAGGTAGAGGAAAGGCAAAATCTCCACAGGGCCACCCTGAAGAAAAGAGGAAAAAAAACAGTAGGGTTTGAGAAGTGTTATTGCGCACACAGGGACACTAAACAAACACAAATGGAGGTCTGTTGGCAGCAATTATGAAGCCCTAAAGAAGCACTAGAGTTTTATAAAAACCGGGCAGGCGGAACATACCTGGTCGTAAAGCGGTGTATTGCAGGAAGTGCAGCCTGGGTCGTTGCTGTCTGGGTGACAACTTGCGCTCAGGGGCAAACTCAGACCTTGGGGGGGCGCCGGCTTGGTACACATCTCCGGATACTCGGAAGAAAAGTTGTCGAAACCACCTAAAAAAAAAAAAAAAGACAAATGTGTGAATGAGAGGAACTGACCGGGAGAGGAAGGCACTCTTCTCGATGACAGCTGTCTTCGGTGGTTATTTTCACACATCGTTAACTAAGCAGACGGGCAAGTTCATTTTAAAAGGGGCAACAGCTGAGTTCAACACATGGCTCTCACCCTCTGTCATAACCTTAAAAGGGGCAAAGTATAGGAAGCTGTTTTGTCCTGGGCTAGGAAATTAGAATACACTAAACATCGTGGAAAAAGCACAAATTGGGTCTGTAATCAACTTTGAAATTAACCTTACCTTTGAGAAAGTATACACTGGCACCACAGGGGTTACGATTCAGTGCCGTTACAGCAAGCATTAGCGTTCCATCTTTCTTCACTTGGCTTAATTCCGAGCTTCGATCGTCGAGGAACACTACAGTCTGGTATTCTCCTGAAACAAGTCTGTTTCTAGTGTCCTCGTTTGGAACGATGTGCTCAAGTCCAAGCCCTCCTCTGGCTCTCCTGCGCACAATTGTGCTGAAGCGTACGTTGGTGGAGCCGGGGATATGAGAGTTGTTGAAAGAGAAAAAAGAACGGCAGTCCAACACAAGACAGCCTGGGTCATCTCCCTCCAAGAGTGCCCTGAATGAGGCACTGTCGATGCTAGGGACTTCCATTATGACCATAGTAGTACGTCTCGCTGAAAAAGAAAAATCTAAATACATAAAGTTACGACTGGCGGATATGGTTGTAGTTAAACGAAGCCGAGTTAAGAAAACACTAAGCACGCGTTTCTTTGTTTCAAAACAAGAATCCTCTTTCTGAGATAAGAGCTTCTTTGTTCTTGTTGATTGCTTATTTAAAATGTAGTTTCCGGATGAGAAGCAAAATCAGTCACAGAAGTTGAAATGAACTAGTTATCCGCTTCTTCTTTTCAATTGTCCGTTTGTTGTTGTGGTGGAGTCTTTAATTTCCTCTACGATCCCTCACAGTTTTTAAGGGAGTGTAATCTAACCTCCAACTTTCGTGAGAGTCTTATATAGGAGGCTCACGTTATGAATGAGAGTCGTCTGACGTCAGACGTCCGCCCATTTTGGCTGGAGGCCCGCGTGAATTTGCACCAACGTCATGCGCAATCCGACCAAGCTAACCAAACCCTCTTTGAAGGGGGACTGACTTTGCAAAGAAAGCAATTGTGTATTTCCACTATCTTTAAACATGTACCGACATTGTTTTACTGTTACAACCAAACTTTTCAAAAGTTCAAAAAGTGCCCCACCATTCCCATTACGTGCACACTTTGGCAAACAGGGATGTATGTGAAACACTGTAGCCTATAACACTATCACATTTATAAGAATGTTTTAAGTCTATTGTAATGAAAAGATCATATTTACAGTTTTCTGGTATATGGCTTAGGAAAACTTTCCACAATGTCGTTGTCTTATTAGCCGTCTATTGTGCTCTTGAAATGAGCGCTGTCAGATAATAATATAATTAGTGAATACCTGTCAGGGCTGCCCATAAAAGTTTATTCTTTGTTTTTATTGTACAGGGGTACATAGTGTTCAATGCGGCGAGAGCAAAGGCTGACCATAAAAGTTAATCACTGTATAGAAACTTGAGGGCTGGTAAATTTCCATGCGCTGAAAACGGCGCTGGCGGCAAGACACCATTGCACCAGTAAGTGATATCGCCAGTGGTCTGAGAGCAGTTCATACTGAAATTCCAAAACAAGAATAGATATCACGTAATAAAAACGCAAACACAGCACAAAACTTGGACTTGGGCTATTATATGCGTATGAGAGACACACAGAGTAGGTCAGGAAGGACTAGCAGACCCGAGGTGTCTGTTGTTGACAGCTTTGTATCGAGGAGGGAAATGTGTCACTCAAAACCGCACTGACACGTTTGTTGATGTTTATGCTCCCAGTTGTGCTGTCAACACACCCATATGACGCATAACCATGTCCAGAGCTGTGACACCTTTTTTTTTCACCAGTCACCATGTTCATTTTACTTCCTGTTTGGTCAATTGTTTTCATTTTTTGAGCTTCTTCATCGACTCAGTTCTATGCCCTCACTTCTATTTTGGACTAACCTTAACCAGCCTGAACAAAAAAATACAATGCCATGCAAAAACCTATTAGGTTAAGTTTGAATGAGTCAAAATTCCTCTCTTTGTAATGGAAGCTCCAATTTCATGTGGAACCTGAGAATGTGTTTTAGTGCAGTATCCCCCACCCTTCTAGAACACTGCAAAAGAAAGCATATATAGGTCATGACATCACCTTCATGCTATCAAAGCAACCAGCAGAGAGCTGTGTGCCACACTATTGCAGTCATTCCAGCAAGAAAAGTGGATAGATAGATAGATAGATAGATAGATAGATAGATAGATAGATAGATAGATAGATAGATAGATAGATAGATAGATAGATAGATAGATAGATAGATAGATTCAGAACTAGCGGCCAGCAAAGCAGTAGACTTTGATGCCACATGGAGACATACTTAAGAGATGAGAGGGAAGTTCTGCTTAATGAGAGTAAAAAAGTTTACAGCTATTGTTTTCAATGGGTAGGTGTGTGTGTGTGTGGTGTGTTTATGGAGTTGAGCAGTTATACAGTTCCTGAAAACACCATATGGGCATAGCATTTCACACTGTTTCCCATAACCATAACCTGTACCACCTAGGTTCAGCTACATTCAAAAATGGAACAAAGCTCTCTCTTAATGTGTTGCCAATGTCAATAATGATAATAATAATGCTGATAATAATTATATATAATGATTATATATAGTCTACAGAGGAGACTTTGGATAATAGGCCTACTTGAACCAGTTGTGTTTCCTTTGTTGTAGTGTCATTTCATTTTTTTTTAACCTCAGTTAAACCAACAGTTGGATTACATCATTTTGGTAAAACGGGCCATTTTTTGCAATATAACAGCTCTTACATCTTGTACTAAGATAAAGAAAAAAGAATGACTCAGAAATAACGGTAAAGTGCTCTAAGCCAAAAGAGGAAGTGAGAGATGTGGAGCCGCCACGCAACTGGGTTTACTGTATACCATATTCTTCTCTCACTCTAACCATTCACCACTTACTGACATTGCAGTAACGACTCTCGGTTCACAAACAACCCTGGGAAAGTGCTAGGAATGAACACTACTCGTTTACAGTAATAAAGCCATTAAATGCAATGAGCTATCGGAAGTGGAAAATGTGAAGGGCAAAATGAGGGGCTTCTTTTAGACAGGTTACCTTTTAAAAAGTTTTTTTTATTTTTTTATTTTTTTTATTTTATCCCTTATATTGCTTTACTTGGCCCTTCAGATGTCATTCTTGTTAAAAACAGGATAAGTGTTAACCTCTGTGTGCAAAAAAAGTGTGGGCATTCAACAAAGTGGCAACTTCTCGCAAGACCAAACAATAACGGACTGGGTACATGAATTGGGTACTGGGTACTATTCTTGAATCAATTAAATTCGGTCTCTCACTAAGAATACACAATACACAACCATCTTCACACATTTGAGGAGCCATCCTTTTTATCTGTCACAAGTCTGTCTCATGGTCCTATTGATGGAAACAAAAGCATCCAGACAGGGTGTGATGTGGATGTGTTGCAAGCTACTACTGACAAACCCTGAACTGAAACGAAATTCATAATATAACTATATAGTATTTGTTGTTTTTTTATTTGGTTCGGTCCTCTTAAGACCACACATGACATTGGAGTGAGCACCGAACTTGTTTTTATCTGTCAGTAGTCAACTGCATTAGCCCATTTATTACTGATAAATGTAGTAGAAATGTTAATAATTCCATATGTATTATTACTCCGTAATATGTCCATTCCCAAACTAAAAGTGGTGCAAAGAGTGTGCAATACATCGAAGTTATTGCATTCAGCACTATTCCAGACTTAACGGAAATACAATCATACAGGACCTACTCTTTCAGCCAATCAGCTTTTGCAAAGCGTACTAAGCATACGTCATCCCCGGTACTCTCCCAGCCGGTAGGATTGAAGCAGGAGTTTGGAATTGCACCACACTTCACCGTTAAATAGTATAATATCCAAATACCCAGTGTATTACTGAAATCATCATGACTTTCGATGTGAGAAGGTGAGTAAAAAATATTAAGAGCAATTCGATTTCGACGCGTCTGTCACACGCTAGCATCCATTTGTTGCATGGGTTAACTAAACTGTTTCCCCACTCTGATAATAGTTGGCTAGCAAACCCCACTGATACACTGTCGCCGACAGATGCGGTGGAGCAATAAAGACAAAATATCGTCTTTGCAGACAGTAACAGTGTAACCTGTCATACGTTACACATTTTCTATAACAATATGACGTTTAAAAAAGGTCAGGTTTGTTCTCATCCAGTTAGCCAGTTGTAGCTAGCTGATTTCTGCATCATATCATCTAATACTTTATGCATGCCTACACGTAAGCCCACACGTAAACTGTCCCTGGTTTACTTACTGTGTAAACATTGTTGTTTGTGTAGTATTTTGTGTTATGCTTATCCTCTCTGAAATACTGCGATTTTTCTAACAATATGCATGCAAACAGAGTCTGTCTTGGAGTCACACAACAGAGATTTCTTTTGTTTAATGACATTTTTATGCAGGATCTCTTAACAGTTCATGTAACTATTTCCTGCTGCATTTCCTCTCCCTCCTCTAATAAACTGCACACTGATGATGGCTGGCTTCTACATTTAGAAAGACATGTAAATGAACACACCCCAATTAACATGGCACAGACCGCAAGTTTCAGCTAATAGTTTCAGGTCCTTCTTGAATAGAAGGCATGATTTGTCTTTTCTCCGCCTCAAAGGCATCCATTTACACACTACTTGCTAATAATCTGTGGGAGTGTATAACTGTGGTGATGCAAACTGGGAGTGTGTGTGTGTGTAATTCCCTGTCTGGACAGTGATCTCATGAGCACACTTGCTTTCAGTATCTCAAGAGTACACTGAGTTCCCCCTCGATTTTCATACTCCCAAAAAATCTCTGTTGTCATTATCTTTGTCTTCTCGGCTCTCTTGTCGGGTCATATGAATTGAGGTCATACAGGGCTGTGTGTTATTCAGGTAAACTGGACACACCTGTCAAACAAATAGCAAACCAGAATCACGGTGTGCTCAAAGCTGCTATCAGCGTATCAGGTAACCCAGTTAACAGGAACTTAAGATCCTGTTACCCAAAGTTTTGCTACCGTGTCTCTCTCGAACAAAGGACTGGCAAAGTTTCATGAAAATGAGAATTGTTTTTTTTGTTGTTGTTGTGTGTGTTGCTTTTGTGCAGCCCTACTTGTTATTCTTGCTTCAGTATAAGAAGAACACTTTAGTTAAGGGTCTGTGCCCGAAGAATGGAAGAATTTTTGTATATACAAGTAGGTGTTTTAGTAATTGTTCTACATGTTACTTTTATTAATGCGGCCATTTTAGATGAGAAACCATTGTGACTTTCAAAGTATGTTGTGTGCTGTCACACAAGCAGGTGTTTTTTTTTCAGAAATTACACAGCTTTTTTTAAAGACAGATGACAATGCAGTCTTTCCCGTGAGGAATGTATTCGTTAAGGTGTAGTACAGGGAGGTGGGGGTTATGGTTGAGAAATACATCACTCCAAAGCTGTTTGCGTTAGTCTTTTGCATCATGTTTGTTTTAAGCTGCCCAACTGGTACGAACGAAAGACAATTCATGAAGTGTGTATTGTTATACATATTAGGCCTACTATAATTTCATCACTTAATTTTAAGTCCAAGTCTAATTTTAGTGTTCTATTGGGACGACTTAGTTAAGGTGTGTGTGTGTGTGTGTGTGTGTGTGTGTGTGTGTGTGTGTGTGTGTGTGTGTGTGTTGGCAGTGGGGGGAGGGAGTTAATGTGAGGTTATTTATTATAAAAATATGACTATCAATAGATATTCGGTCAGTTTAGAGAATGGCCTCTAATAATGACAATGTTGACAAATTTAAAGTTAAAGATAGTAATATGATATCATCAGAAATCGCATGGAAGGCAGCATATTGAAGAAAAAGTCTGTAGAACATTCTGGGTTAGGGTTAGGAATATCCTATGTTGTATGAGCTTTCAGTTACCAGAACGACGAATCCAAAACTGGATGGCAGTTCCTGAAAAACTCTTACTGAAGTTGAAAAAAGACTTGGTAGACTTAGTCATCGAAGATGTACCAATTTCACACTTCCTCAAAGCAGCAAGATAAGTTTGCAGGACATGTTGAAATCGTTGTGTTAAACAATGATAAGGACAAACATGGTCATAATGAACGTGTGGCCCAGACAGGTTTGCGCAAAAAAGTGATTAAATCAGCTAACCAAAAACTTTTTTTAAAAACACATAAAGCAGCATTTTTGGATTGGTGTAATCTACTGATGTTATCATATTATAACATTGTAAGTGATGTAACATTATAAGTGATATAACATTATTATAAGTGATGTGGTAGTTTAATGGGCCTCTTGTGGAGATGCTTGTTAATCTACTTAGAAAATGCCTGAATGATTACACGCAAATACGAATCTGTTACAGCAAACATCACTGATAAAGGCTGTAACTGATATGTTAGACTTGTAGACGTGTATCTCTGGTGACACTGATAAATTTAAATGGCTGGCCTTCAGTCTCTAAGACAAAAGGAAAGACAAACATCCTATGGTGGCCTTGCCCCTGCTTGTACTATGATTGTAGAATATTTTGATTAAAAAACTTTCGTAGGCTTGTGCATTATTAGTGACATTTTTGTGGCCTCTCCGTGTGTTTGTACAGCACAATTCATATAAAACTTTATTCACTGTGCTTTTAATGAATACAATCCAAAATAACAGATGAAGGCAAAGAAAAAATATATAAATGAAAGGCATAAGTTAGAAGGTATGAAGTAAAAAATAAATAAAATAAAAAATATATTTAAAAGAAAGACAGTCCCGTAAGAAGAGCAACTACTCCCAACTACCAACAACTGTGGCATAAAAAATGGTGTTGCTCTTCAGAAACCTATTACATGATGGCTTAGCATGTAATGCTTTGGTAATGGAGGAATCAAACATTCAAAGACTTCAGCGCCACTTGTTCCAGAACCTAAAGGTCAGCTTGCGGAGAGAGGTCATGGAAACTGAGCAGCCATGGAAATGAGACGTGTGTGTGTGTGTGTGTGTGTGTGTGTGTGTGTGTGTGTGTGTGCGTGTGCGTGTGCGTGTGCGTGTGCGTGTGCGTGTGCGTGTGCGTGTGTGTGTGTGTGTGTGTCTGTGTGTGTGTGTGTCTGTGTCTGTGTCTGTGTGTGTGTGTCTGTCTGTCTGTCTGTCTGTGTCTGTGTCTGTGTCTGTGTGTGTCTGTGTGTGTCTGTACATACACACACACTCATGTAAATTGCCCTATGATGGCAACTGATCAGGGGTCTCCAAGTCATAAACCACACAAGCACACCTCGAGGCATGTAAAGCAGCGCTTCGCCAGTTTTCCTCCCCAGTCATCGGCCTTGCTTGTTCCGAAGATCTTTTCCATTTCCGCGCCTTTAACCTTAAAATAGGCAAAGTGATTCCATGTGGGTTGACTTTCACGCATCGTTAGAGAGTAGGTCGTTTGGGAAATACTGTAATTCGTTTCAGCGTTCCCAATTT
>CM059288.1:6142945-6160445 GCA_030347295.1 Setipinna tenuifilis | reverse complement strand
TTACATGCTTTTCCAAGCAGAGACGGTACAAAGATAGCCCTCTGGATCTTTCTGTGTCTGTGCGTGCGTGTGTGTTTGTATCTGTGTGTGTGTGTCTGTGTGTGTGTGTCTGTGCGTGTGTTTTTTTTTTAAGCTCTGTAGTGTCTGCAGGCACCATTAGTGTGAGTGTAGCGGTGCAGCAGTGCTGGTTAGGGTTTCAGCAGGGCCTGGGGATCATCTGGAGCAGGCAGGCAATGGAAACACCACCGCTCTGGCTGTGTTAAAATAAGAAGCTGTGATCACTGTAGCCTCGCATAAACATAGCACAGGTGTTATTTTGGGCCCTTTAATGGATGAGGTCTTGCGGAAGTGGGTCTGGACTCGGGGAGTGTGTATATGTATGTGTGTGAGGGCATATAAATATGTGTGTGTATATATGTGTGTGTGTGTGTGTGTGTGGGCACATCCATATGTGTGTGTGTGTTTGTGTTTGTGTATGTATGTGTGTGTGTCTAGGTACGTGTGTGTGTGTGTGTGTGTGTGTGGGCGCATCCATATATGCGTGTGTGTGTGTGTGTGTGGGCACATCCGTACATGCGTCCATATATATGTGTGTGGCTGTCCGTGTTGTTGTTGGGTGGTGTGTTTGTGAGTGTTTTGGAAGCTGTCATCGCTGCTTGTAAAGGTCAGCCACCAGATGCCCCCTTTTAAGCCCGCAAGAAAGGCCATCTGGAAATAGCTGCCCGCTGGCCTGGCCTGCACGGGGCCCCTGGGTCCTATCTTGGGTATGGGGGTGGGGTATGGCAGCGTGGGCACTTGGCACACCGCACCCACTGTAAACGGCATGACGGCATGCTGGGTAGTTGGGTTCTAAACCTGGCCTCTCCCTGGGGGAGGGGGTTGTGTCAAGTTCTGCTTTAACAAGCATTTCAATAATGGCATCCTCTATAGACTAGCCATCATCATCAGCTGTATTTGATTAGTGACTAAAGAGTACATCTTGTAATACACTAAACCTGACATGGTTTTGTTTTTTTTTTCTCACCAGTATTACGGCGACTTCTGTGTTGTTATGATTCCAGCACCCACACATCACAGAGTTACGCACACACACACAGACACACACACACACACACACACACACACACACACACACACACACACACAGACACACACAGACACACACAGACACACACAGACACACACACAGACACACACACACACACACACACACACACACACACACACACACACACACACACACACACACACACACACACCCTGAATGCCTTGTCCTGAAACTATTGATTGTTCAAATGTCTGGCTCCTGTAACCAAAGCTTCTAGATTCTTCCCTCTAACCCTCTCTGCTGTGCTGTAGCCCTTGTGAAGCTGGCCTGGCCTGTGAGGCCCAAGATGGCTTCCACAGTGTTGCTAGCAGCCCAGGGAGGATAAGGATAAGGCCAGAGTCTGAGGCTGAGGCTGAGGCTGGGACCAGTCTGAGGCCAGGGACAGGCTGAGGGCAGGGCAGGGCAGGGTTGGGGGCCAGAGTCCGAGGCTGGAGCTAGAGGCTGGGTCCAGGGGCCAGAGTCCGGGGCTGAGGCTGGGGCCAGAGGGTGTTTGTTTGGCACACACACGTGATTTATTCCCTCGGCGGCCACATGAGAGGAGATGCCGACAAGGCCCTGGGAGCAACTCTCTCTCTTTCTCTCTCTCCCTTTCTCTCTCTCTCTCTGTCTCTCTCTCTCTGTCTTTTTCTCCCTCTCTCTCTTTTTCTTTCTCTCTCTCTTTCTCTCTCTCTCTGTCTCTCTGTCTCTGTCTCTTTCTCTCTGTCTCTTTCTCTGTCTCTCTGTCTCTTTCTCTGTCTCTCTCTTTCTCTTTCTCTCTCTCTCTCTCTCTCTCTCTCTCTCTCTCTCTCTCTCTCCCTCTCCCTCTCTCTCTCTTTCTCTTTCTCTATATTCTCTCTCTCTCTCTCTCTCTTCGCTTCGCCGCTGACCTCATCCTGCTCGGCTATGTTTACACTGCCTGGCCTCTTTTTAGAGCTCCCTGGTCTGCTCGCAACACACTGTGTGTGTGTGAGAGAGTGTGTGTGTGTGTGTGTGTGTGTGTGTGTGTGTGAGAGAGTGTGTGTGAAACTGTGTCCGTGTGTGTAAATCTGTAAAATGACCGATTCAACTCTTAACACCCCTCTTTGTTTCTTTTCTTTTTGTCCTGCCCCTACCATTCCCATTCTTTTCTCTTCTTTCTCCTCTTTCTACCTGCATGTGTGCGCCTGTGTGTGTGTGTGCGCCTGTGTGTGTGTGTGCGCCTGTGTGTGTGTGCGCCTGTGTGTGTGCGTCTGTGCGTGTGTGTGTGTGTGTGTGTGTGTCTCCCTTCATTACCCCCGTCCCTCTCCTGACTGCAGTGGTGGGTTTGGACATCCAGGATGAGATGGGCCGTCATGAGGTGGGCCACATCGAGAACTCCATGAAGGTGCCCCTCAACAACGGCTATGGCTGCCGCTTCGAAGGAGAGTTCACCATCAACAAGGTACCTGCCAGGACAGGGCTCAAAGAGAGAGAGAGATAGACAGTGGGCGACAGAGAGAGAGATGGACAGCGACAGAGAGATAGACAGCGACAGAGAGCGATAGACGGAGAGGGAGTGAGATAGACAGAGAGAGATGAAGAGAGAGAGACGGAGAGAGAAAAGGAAGAAAGAAAGAAAAAGATTATTGAGGGGCACCAAAGAAAAATAGGAGGCACTTTGGCTGCCTCTTCAGAGGGGGAGT
Source organism: Setipinna tenuifilis (assembly GCA_030347295.1). NCBI lineage: Eukaryota > Metazoa > Chordata > Actinopteri > Clupeiformes > Engraulidae > Setipinna > Setipinna tenuifilis. The sequence goes on along the minus strand of CM059288.1, from coordinate 6,157,697 downwards.
TCACCATCAACAAGGTACCTGTCAGGTCAGGCCTCAGTCACCACCACCATCCACCTCCACCTTCTATCCCCACTTCCACCTTCACTCCCACCCGTGGCCACACCACCGCCACTCCTGCTGCCCGATAACCACCGCTGATATCAGCTGACCGAGGGCCTGTGGGCCCCTGCAGCAGGCCAGCACAGCGTAACCGCAGCACAGCTTTCATCTGACGGGCAGACCATGAAGGGAGCTGTTGTGGGCCGGCTGGTTTATTTGATCAGCTGGGTGACTCTAGGTGAGGCAGTGTGTGGCAAGTGTGGCATATGAGGTCAGCGCAGATAAATTTAGCGTTTAAAGCTGAAAAAAAAACAGATGACGGTGGAGATGAGTTTAAAATTGGGAACACTGTGTAAAAGAACGAGAACGTTTGATGTGCGAGTAAAAATGTATACTTTTGGGAGCGGAGTGAGGACTGTGAGAGTGTGTAAAAATGTATACTTTTGGGAGCGGAGTGAGGTCTGTGACAATTGCCAACTGTCTAAAAAAGATGGCTTTATCACACGATTGTGGTTGAAAAAAAAAAAAGTAATCTATTATGGGATTTGTCCCTTAAATTATAACTCAATGTACCCTCAGAGGAAATGTTGTGGCTTAATGATTTGGTGTGACGTAAATCCAGAGGGCTCGTCGGTGCAAAAGGAAATGGGTTTGAATGGCCCACTGTGTTATCACACTTACTTTGTGTGGTTCCACAGAGAGAGAGGGAGCGAGAGAGAATGAGAGAGAGCAAACGAGGAAAAAGGGAAAGAGAGAGAGAGAGAGCAAGGGAGAAAGAGAGATAGCAAGAGAGAAACAGCAAGGTTGAGAGAGCAAGAGAGGGGAAAATGGTCCAATTAAATAAAATCATTTGCCTCCTTGCTGGACTGAGTGAGTAAGAGTGGGTAAGTGAGAGAGAGAGACGGAGAGAGGGGGAGAGGAAAAAAAGGAGGAAAGAAAAAGATTTATTGAGGGGCACAGGAAAAAAGTAGGCACCACCCAAATCAAATTAAATTAGTGCTTAATGGTGGATGAAGCCGTCGGGAGCCTTAGACCGAGAGAGAGGGAGAGAGAGAGAGAGAGATAGAGAGGGAGAAAGAGAGAGAGAGAGAGGGGGGGGGGGGGGGTGAGGCGATGAAAGAGAAGCTGTCAAAAGAGGCCTTTGTTTGGGGCCATTCATGCTGGTCAGCAGGGCCTTGCGTCACAACCTCTGGAACATTAGCTCAAGTAAAAAAAAAAAAAAATTAAAAGAAACCCAAAAAAGTTTTCTGTATTAGATTTAGGCTTTTTTGGATGGAAGGACTACTGTGACTTCCACTGTGTGTTTCGCACGCAAACATCACTTGACTTGTACCCTTTTAGGAGAACGGACTTGACGGGTACTGCTACACTTTTTTTTTCCTGACTCTGTGTCTATTGAATGTTTCTCCAGGTACCTGCTACACTACATGTGTTTTTTTTTTCCTGACTCCCTTTTTGACTTCTTGCGTGTCGAATCCTTCTCCAGGTGCCTGGAAACTTCCACGTGTCCACACATGGTGCTACAGCTCAGCCTCAGAACCCCGATATGACCCATATCATTCACAAACTGGCTTTCGGCGAGAAGCTTCAGGTATAGCGCTCACCCAACCCCCACCACCACCCCTAACCCCACCCCCACCCCCCTGCTCCTTACGGCTGAAATGCGATCCACTTCCCTGCGTGAATGGTGATGCAATGATAACACACACACACACACACACACACACACACACACACACACGCAGACCTCAGACATCCTTCTCCTGTTTCCTTTCCTCTCCGCAGGTACACAATGTCCAAGGGGCCTTCAACGCACTCGGGGGGGCAAACCGCATGGAATCTAATGGTGTGTTCCAGAATGTGTCTGCACTTGTGCGTGTGTGTGTGTGTGTGTGGATATCACTTTACATGCCAAGACATAGTGGGGCTGCTTCCATAAGGTTTTGCTTGGATTCAAGGCCTCTGACATACATGAGGCCTTAGTTGTAGAGACACCTAGTGGTGAAATACGGGATAGCACCCCTCATCCATCTGGGAGAACCTTTCTTCCACTGCATCTTTAGCAGGGGTGTCAATACCAGGTTCAGAAAGTAAAAACCCTGCCACAAACTTGATCCAACCACCTCTGAATCAGCTGATTTTAATGAGCACTCAAGACAGGTAGATCAGCTACTGAGTGAAGCCACTGGTGTTAGAAGGAAAATATGGCAGGATTTTTACTTTCTGAACCCTGGATTGACACCTCTGATCTTCAGTCACAGATAATTTATCCCCATTAACCTGCATTCACTGATCTGTGTTCCCTCTCAATGTCCTGTCTACAGCACTAGCCTCCCACGATTACATTCTGAAGATCGTGCCCACGGTCTACGAGGACCTGTCAGGAAGGCAGCGCTTCTCCTACCAGTACACTGTAGCCAACAAGGTGAGACTCCTCTGCTAGCGCTCCCATTACATGGCATTGCGTAACACAGCTGTAAAAAAAACCCTCCTCCAGTAGAAGTCAGCGCTCTTCTCTTTACGTAAGTATGCTTAAGCTATAGTGTCTCTCCCTCCGACCGACACTCCGGTTGCTATAGTCACCACGGCTTCACCTGGCCACCCATGGCCAGACTGTGTGTGTGTGTGTGTGTGTGTGTGTGTGTGTGTGGGTGTGTGTGTGGGTGTGTGGTTGGCTTTGGAGTGTTGACAAACGGTCATCAATCCCCCAGCTCAACTGGCAGAGCAGGCAGCTGCTGGTGTGTTTTGTGTGTGTGTGCGTACGTGACCAACACCACGTCCCACAAGACTCACACGAACGCACACACACCACACACACACCAAAGCTGACTGTGTTTATGGGCCTATGCCAACAAAGGCCCTTAAGGAGCTCTCCCTTTAGTTCAGAAGGAATGGGAGGACACTGTGGTGTTTAACAGCCAAATAGTGGAGATGTGTTTTCAGGAAGGACTCTCGGTATTCGTGGAAGCTTGCTCATAATGGTGGCATAATGGAGAGGACATGAGGGTTTATCACTCCCTGGTGAACACATACAATAGCGCACGGGACAGTAACAATCGCAGCCTCTTCTTGTCCCAGATGTAGTAGAACAGTAATTTGATGAAAAGTGATAAAGTAAGTAGCAAATGAGGGCTTTCACAATGCTTTTTGGGGATCTGTGTTAATGCTGAGAAAAATTTCAGATGCCCCTTTTTGTCTCCTCAGGGGTAGCTTTTGCTGTGCAAAGGGTAGAACTGTGTAAATACACACGGTTAAAGCAAACATTTTATATAATACGAAAAAAAACATACCTGCACACTTGCCTGGTGTTAGAATAGCGTGTGTGTGTGAGTGTGTGTGCGTGTGTGTGTGCATGCGTGCGTGCGTGTGTGCGTGTGTGCGTGTGTGTGTGTGTGTGTGTTATACACTGAGCAGATTCTTCACAGTTGTGGTTGTTCACGTCACTGTGCAGATGTATTTTGAGATGCCCACAAACAAATGTATCATTTGTGTGTGTGTGTGTTCTATCTGCTGTTATGTGGGGAATGTGAAATAAATCCAAGGCCCTGTATTGTTTGTTTGGTTTTGCTGATATACTGTGGAATGTGCACTGGTAAAAATATCAGCAAACGAATAAATAAGCAAATGGAAAAAAGGCTAGAGATTGTATACCCTTGTATACACACATCTCCCCTTTTCTCTTTGTTTTTCTTTCTTTCTCTCTCTCCCACACACTGTAATTGTCTGTAACTGACTCTAAACTGTAATTCAAAGGGAGTCTGATGTAACATGGTCTAAGTGCATGGCAACTTCTCAATGCCAAGCGAGCGAGCTCCATACCAGGCGACCATATGTCGCCGAATGCCACAGTGATGCTGGCCTTGAGGAGCATCCTCTGTGTTTACGACTCTATTCTGGGTAGCCATGGCGATGACGAGGCCCCTGCGTGCCGAACGCCAACCTCGGGAGTTTCACTTCGCCCTTGCAATCGCCCGCTTCTCTCTGGTCCCCCCCACCCCCCCGCACACACACACACACACACGCACGCGCACACACACACGCGCGCGCACACACACACACACACACACACGTTCCAATGGGCCGCTGGTCTGTGGGATTGGGCCGTGTGGTTTTAGGCGTGTTGTGTCTGGGGACCGCAAAGGAAGGGCCTGTGGAACACGCAGTGGTTTCGTTTCTTGTTATCTTTGGATTAAGCTGTCTATGAGTAAGAGTGCCATGTTTGGCGTGCGTACGGTATTGCCCTTCTCCACCCTCCCTCTCCCACACGCTCCATGATCTGGCAGTGAAGTCACGGGCCATCACCACTCTAGTTACTGATTTATTTCTAGGGTAAAGGTTTAAGGGTTTGTCCTATTTATCAAGTAAATCCTATACAGATTTAAACATTAACAGTAATGTACGTCATGTGGAAATGTAACATACTTTATTGGAGCAGAACAACATCAATAAAAATTTTTGTTATTATATAATTATATACGTATATGAGGAATCCACAGGAAAAATGGGCACAGTCACAAAACCCCTTCTTTTAAGTTAAGTTCCTCTAGTTGCGTTGAAACCTTAGCTTTTTCAAAAATAGTCCTATGAATAAATGAGCATAGTCTCGAAGTATTTAAAATGACACTCGCTAATGAAATCGTCACAAATCAAACTTATAAATTACATTTTCTCCATTGCAGCATTTTGTGCCCATGCCCATTTTTTTCCGTGGGCTCCTCGTATATGACATACATCACGGTGTAGTGCATACATCATGCCACTGAGTCACACTGGCAGCCCAGTGCTAATAAAAACAGGCTCAGGGAAACACCTCACTTTTGGAGTTTTGTAGGAAAGGTGTGGCAGCGCCATCTTTGCTTAGTGCCGTGCTCTAATGGAACATTCTTTGGACGAAAGCACAGCGCACTTGGTGCCTGTTGGCAAGTCTGTCACATTTTCCCTTGCTTTGACATTTTAGTGTGTGTGTGTGTGTGTGTGTGTACACGTGTGTTTGTGTGCGTGTGTGTGTGTGTACATGTGTGTGTGTGTGTGTTTGTGTGTGTGTGTGTGTGTGTGTGTGCGTGCGCTTTTTTTCCCATTCCCTGACTCTACTCTATGCTTTTTTTGGACCATACGTATTCAACATCTGGAAACATTACATAATCTCAAGAATCCCTTCCTCTTTTTGCTACATGCCCTTTAAATCCATAATCTCACAATCACGACATTTCCTAAAATATCCTCAGTATTTTGCATGACGTGCTGAATATATCTCAACCCTGATCTCAGACTGAGGTGGCCTACTGCTTTCACTTCAGATTATTGCCATTCTGAACCATAGCAATCAGAATGACTAAATGACTAAATAAAATCAGGATTTCTTTTTGTTTTGGCAATCCCAAAATCATTCAGTCAGGCAATCAGTCATGGCTGTGAATGTGAAGGCAGTCGTAACTCCAACCCTTGTTATATTCTCTACATCACTCACTATGGTCCCATTGTGGGGCCCTGTCTGTAACCCTCTCATCCTCTGGTCTTCTGGTTCAGTTGTAGGTTTTGCCTGTAAATAATAATAATTAAAATAATAATAATAATCATAATAATAATACTAAACTGTATTTGTATAGCACAATTCATATAAGATGCAGCTCAAGGTGCTTCAACAGTTTGGCAAAACTGATAAAACATGGGGCAACGTTTTAAACAGTGTTGCCGGGCAACAACATAACGGGCTCCTGGTATTCTAATTCGATGATTATGATTCAGATAATTTTAATTTCTACTGATAAAAATATGTGGCCTAATGTCACTGAGGAAGTTGCCCAAACTGTTAGCAACGTTGCCTAGCAACACTGCTCTAAAACTGTTTCTCAAAGTGTGGTCCACAAGAAATCTCAAGTGGTCCTCCAGCAGTTGTGTTAAAATATAGATTTATTTTTTTTATGTTTCTTACGCTACCTATGCTATGCACCACATGTTTTTTAACCGACATGTATATCATCTTCATGCCATTCCCTAGTTAGGGCTGTAAAGCTGGACCAGTTCATACATGTGCATAGCCCTGTTAGCCTCAGATGGACAGGGAGTGGTCCTTGCCCAGTGGATCATCACCATAACCCTCTCATCTTCTCCCATCAGGAGTACGTAGCCTACAGCCACACTGGACGGATCATCCCAGCCATCTGGTTCCGCTACGACCTGAGCCCCATCACCGTCAAATACACAGAGAGGAGACAGCCCCTCTACCGGTTCATCACTACAGTGAGTACACCACTCAGTGAAAAAATAAAAGTGATTCTGATTGGTTATTGTGATTACACAGCACACACCGTGCACACAACGAAATTTAACCTCTGCATTTAAACCCATCACATGCATTAGTAGGGGGTAGCCATGACAACAGCGACCTGGGAGCAGTGTGTGGGCACGGTACCATGCTCAGGGTACCTCAGTAGCAGACTTGGTCTTGTCCGAAATGTTCACTCATTCTTTATGTAGTGCACGACAGTATATAGGGTGTGAAATACATTGTTTTCCTTACATAGTGCACTATTAATAGTGAACAAGTGAACATTTCGGATTTAGCCAATGACTTCGTTTGAATCATTAGCAATGGCACCATTTTGAAGAACCAGTGTTTTACTATGACGTTGGCTACTTGTTGTCATAGGGTGCTTCTGGTGAAGTAGTCTTCTTGGATAGTCTTTAACGATGGCTTACTTGCCATCGAACACCAGATATTTAACCTGTGTCACCAATGTGCCTTATTTCTAATTCTTTTTGTTATTGATATTTAAGAACATTGGGAGGGGAAGGAGGTGAGAAAAACGCTAGAAGTTTAGTAATAACGGCACTGAGAATACACTGAAACAATAACCTGAACAAAGTGGCTATTGCTATGGAAACCACAGCAAAAGCCTCAGTGCCAAAGCTATGGATCCATTGCTGGCCTAGGGTTAAACCTTTGATAGATTACTTTAGATGTATAGCTGATCTGGTTACAACCCTCAGGTGGCTCAGAGAACAGCATGGCTAAACAATGACTGATTTCCTGTGACACACCAGCAACAATGCCTTTTTGAAGAACCAGTGTTCAACTATGACGTTGGCCATGTACTACTGAAGAAATCTTCTTAGATAGCCTTCAACAATAACCTATTAGCCATAGCACACTAGAAATGTCACCATCATAAGCAACATTATTTGCAATCACATTTTTTAATGATTCATAGGAACATGAGGAGGGGCAGAGGTGAGGGAAATCTTGTGACCTTTTAAACATAGACTTACTGTAGAACTCTAGCAATAATTAATGCCATTGAGAACAAACTTTAACAATGACCTATATTATTGTTAAAGTGGCTATTGCTAGGTGTAGATCTGTAAAAAAAAAAAAAAAAAAACCTGACACACTGCGATCAGTTAGTTATTCATGTTAAATGCCGTAACCATAGAAGAAGTCTCAATGCTAAAGCTATGTTCGCCTATCAGTCTACAGTCAGGACAATAGGCGTCTAGGGCTAGACCATTCTGTCCTACAAAGCCAAAAGGCGGTAACTGCCTAATTTGTCAAACAGAGTTCATACTGGAAATTGTCTTTATAACACCTTCTTTGTGACTAAATCTCTTCCTTTTTCCTATTAACAAAGTACATAAAAGCATCACCCACTATTATTATACCTACAAACATGTCTGACTGGGGCTGGGCATTGTGACAACTTCAAAGGCGTTTTTCTTCCGTTTCTATGTTCCCGTAGTCACTGCACTTTGCCTTTGTAGGGCGGCATTGTCATTGTGAGGCTCCTGTAAAGGTATAGGCGAGTATGGCCCAGTGACTACCCTCAGGTGGCTCACAGATGTCTCAAAGGAGGCTCATTTCCTGCTGAGGCAGTGAGTCACCCCATAAGGGCGGGCAGTGCCAGTTTCCAAATCATGAGGACAACCAGGCATTTTTTTTCCTCTATTCATCTATTTTCACAGCCTTGAAAAATCAAACTTTGATCTTTTTTTCAAACACACGTTTGTTTCTTTAATAATCAAAATGTAAGCTGTGGCTATAGTGTTTAACTTGGATAATTTATTAGTGATAGCAGTGTGTTAAGTATTTTACAGGTCCTCATATTTTTACAGTTTGTCAGCATAGTTGAGTGGGCTGTGTGTTTTAAGGGAATGTTGACCTTTCCTTGAAAAACCAGATGTGTGTTGAATTAAAGAGATTTGAACATTTTAGAAGGCCCCAAAATGATTCATCCTAAATTCATACTTAAAATATGTACATTTCATTCAAAGTTTAAATTCTTTGGTCAAGATTCTTTGTTCACACGGACAGTTGTAAAGGTTGGTTACTCAATGTTCTGAACGCTAAAAGTGGACCATGATGAAATTGCTTATAAATGTACCAGTTTAGATCATTGAGCAAGAGATCACATTTGGAGGTGTTGGGTATGTGCCTCCCTGAAATGTGTAATCATTTTCGTCAGAGTACTGAAAAATCTTTTTGGCCTTTTACATCTGGCATCGTAGCAAGACAAGCAATGTTTGTTTACATACTTGTCCGTGCCTAGAGACGAGGATACAGGAATGTAGGTTAAACCACGGGTGGGGATGAGATGGTTTGACATTTCGAAAACGAAATCCATGCGTCATGATTCAGGAGCGCAAACTTCGGACTGTGACTCAAACATGGAAAGAGGAATGTTGCCCTGGGAATGATTGGTGATTGGTGTTAAGCCTGCAGGGATCTACCCTCATCAGCTATAGACCCCGTAATTATCCACACACGCACACACACAACGCCAAATGGAATTCTCCTCCCATGACTCGAAACACTTTTTATGAATCCGAGTTTCACAGAGCAATCAATGGTGTTGATGCAGACAGCATTGCTGCCTTTAACAATGGTCGGTGCAGCATGCTTGTTATGTTGTCATGCTCGCACAGCTCAGCGTTAGAACATTAGTAAACCTCCCTCCCGACACCTGCATAGGATACACTACTGACTTAGTTCATAGCCTGGATTTTAGATCCTTCAGTGTTGCATCTGTCTCCAAACCCGGAGTGGCTGTGAGGGTGTGGGTTCGAGCCTTGGGCTGGACTCGGCAGGACTGGACAGTTACACTTCCATCCTGTATTCAATAACAATAATAAAACCTAAAGGGCCAAGTGTTCTTAAAAACAATATTGTATGTTAGAAAAAGTTTTGTAGTCAGGAAGGCTTAAATCTCTTCTCTCGAGGGTACTCTTCCTACATGAACAAGTATCTTGTGTGTTCTCTAAACGTCTCTCTTTCTCTCTGTCCCTCTCTCTCTCTCCCTCTCCCTCTGCCTCCCCCCCCCCTCTCTCTGTCTATCTCTCTCTCTCTCTCTCTCTCCTTCTTCTGCAGATCTGCGCCATTATTGGTGGGACGTTCACTGTGGCCGGCATCATCGACTCGTGCATATTCACGGCCTCCGAGGCCTGGAAGAAGATCCAGCTGGGCAAGCTGTCATGAGAGGCCCTGGCCCTGGCCCCGCTCCTGGTCAGCCCTGCACTGATCTACCCTATTTATAAATACAGTTCAGACTCATTCCAGTACGTCCACAACCCCAGTCCCCCCGCCCCCCCGTCCCCCCAACCCCCTTTTGAACCTGCTGAAGCCACCCTCAATGCAAAGAATTCCCAATTGCCGTTGGTTATAGATAGGTGTCCATCGTGTAAAACATGCATCAAATAGAATCTCCTGTGTGCTCATTGAACTGTGGAGTGATCATTTGAACACCCTCCCCAACACACACACACACACACGCACACACACACACACACACACCCACACACACACACATCCCATGTCCACCCCCGTTTACTTTGATTTTTGAATGTGAAAAAAAATGTGAGTTTGTAGGATTTTCTTGCGTTTTCAAGACAGATGTCCACAGACCTAATTGACTCTTAACCCCAATGTTTATGGTGCTCTGTGTCTTGAGTTGCCTGGCATGGCGTTGGGTTGGGGTCAGGGTCGATCGATGTCAAAACAGCGTATTAAATCTCCACAGCTACAGTACCATTCCTTTTGCCGACGCCGAGTCCTGTCTTATGGTCTGCGACGAAGGCCGTGTGTTAGTGTTGGTGTTAGTCACACTGACACTGTTACTACTTCTGTTGATGCGTTCCCATAGGATAAACACTGAGCGGCCATCTTTGTTTGGCATCTATTGCTGAGGAGCAGTGGAGTAAATGGAAGAAGGGATGTCCACAGCAAGTATAGCACTTTCTCTACCAGTGACCCTTGACCTTTCACCTTTGCAGAGTTCGCGAGGAGAGTAGTGATAGTCCTGTTACAAAGTCACTGCTTTGATTTACATTTCACTCACAGAGTCGATCAAAATCAATTTCTCTCTTTTTTTTTTTTTTTTTTTGAAAAATCGAAAGAATTGATGTTTAATTAGTGCCTTCAAGGTCATACTTTCAGATGAAGGACATTCTGATGTTTTTTAAATGTGTATTGTTGGACTATGAGCAGGATTGTGGTTGTTAATATATCATTGCTCTGTTACTTGCAACCAGCTCTGGTAAGAAGTATGACAAAATGGCCTAGATTTGTAAGATGAAATGCATCCTGGGATTGACGTTGTCCACCATTGAAAACATTTGAGTTTAAGTTTGATATCCTAATGTTTAAGTGTTATTTCAGAATGAGAAAAGAAATACTGTCATGACAAAAAGAACAATGATTCTCCTACAGTTTGCCAACCAAAGCATTGTTTGATGTGATATTTTTGCAAGAATACTTCCATGTCAATTCTACTTTTGTTTCTTGTTTTTTTTTTTTTAAAGATTCTCCATGATCTTTGTTGATGAAGGTGTTCTAATTGTTTTTACTGGAAAATGTAGGTCGTTTATGTGTGTATCAGTCTAGCATGTTTCAAATTTGTACTTTGGCCTTTTATACTTTTATGCTTGGTAGTCCATCCTGTGACATCATCTTGGCCAGCTGTTTTTTGCCCTTTTCTGGAGGGACTGAAAGGCTTTCACTTGCTGTTCCTGTTCACTAAACTTCAAAGTTCAGCAACTTCTCCAGATCCCAGTCGCAAAGGCTTCCAGTCCACCCAGCCAGCGAGCCCAACAAGTGTCCTAGTTGTCGCCCATGGCAACATCATATGACTGGTCAACAACAGCAGCGTCTAATGTGCTTTCTGTCTTCCTCTGTCTGTCTCTCCATTTAAGGAACTGCACCCTGCAAAGCATTCAAAGGTGTAGGACACACACTCAACCGACAAACAGCTCGTTGCCATGTGTCCCTGTGTCTGGTTTATCGACCCCTTTCCGTTGATTAAAAAAAGCCACATAAACAAATGACGAGTGTGGTCTGTGTTTATGCCTACATTGTTGTACTCCCTGTTGCTACTGTGCTGTCTGACTGCTTGCATTTGATGCTAGTCCAACAGTGCAGCCCTGACAATAAGAGCCTAACCAGTCGTATGGATTTCATAAAAAAAAGTGTCATAAAGTCTGCTTTTACAGTAAACATTGTTCGCCACACGTACACCACATCAACCAGCTCAACTGGTTCAATGACCTTCAGCTATCCACCTCCATTCACATCAATGTGTTGTGATAGAGTGGATATGGCTGTGCCGTTTCCACTAATGTGTCAGCACGGTATTACCTTAATTTGGTGTCTTTAAAAAAATGACAAATGACCAGACACAGTTAAAGAAGATATATTGCTTTATTTTCTCCCATTCAGGATTATTTGTTTTCAGTTTTTAATATTTTTGTTTGTTTTTTTTACAAATACACAACAGAAGTATACTCTTGAGAAAAGGCTAAATGTAGCTAGATGATACAAAATACTTATTCCTCTACTTTACTTTGTCTTGTCTGCTTGATTTTCACATAAGGGCGCCACCCAGTGGCTGCAAAGAGAACTTGGCACACAGAGAGCTCAGTTCAGTGTGTGAGAGATTGAGATTTGTGTAGAAGTGTGTGTATTGTATAGACATGTGTTTGTGTGTGTGTGTGTGTGGGAGACTGGTTGGACGTTGTTTTAGGCAGAAGTGATAAGGTACACTGTAAAGTAATGCAGTGTGTGTCCAGTTGAGTGAATGGTTAACTAACAGCGGGTGAGTGACTTGGAGTGTTTTTTTTTTTGTCTTTTTTTTCTTTCTTGTTTTGAAAGGGTCGTGGTGGTCATTGGCAGCATTGGTGGTCATTTGAGAGGGTCGTGGTGGTCATTGGCACCATTGGTGGTCATTTGGTGTTGAAAAGACTAAAGGGATGTGCATCCAGTAATGGCCGACAACCTGTCACCAGCCAATGAGAACAGGGTGCCTGCCTGTCATAGTGTGGATTTGTTTTGTTTTTTTTGTTTGTTTTTATTTCGTTTTTTCTTTCTTTTCTTAAGGGGGTTAGGGGTTGTGGTTGGCAGTGTTGAAAGGACAGGGGCTTTGGATTTAGTGACGGCCTGCTGTCACCTGCTGTCAACTGGTGTCACCTGGTGTCACCAGCCAGGTGAGGACGAGGCTGCCTGTGCCTGTCCAGTGACGGTGCCTCACAGGTTGGACGAGGCTGGGCAGAGGGTGCCCTCGGCGAGCAGGTCGTCCGGGCCGGAGAAGAAGTCGAGAACCACGCCCTCCTCGGACAGCTGGCCGTACTCGTTGTTGTAGAACGTCTGGCCCGAGAGCTGCGAGAGGAAGGGCGGCCGAGAGGAAGGCCGGCCCCCCTGAGCCGACGCACCAATCAGACGCTCCGTACTCCTGCCAATCTGAGGACTGGGAACAGAAGGGGGATGGGAGGGTGGGGAGAGAGTTAGTTAGTTAGAGCTTTATTGATCCCCATTGGGCAATTGTATTTGCAGTACAGTCACTGGCACAAGACATGAGACACAGACAGGCATATCAACCATGAGACACAGACAGGCATAAGAACACATACACAGCAAATAAAAAAAACGTTGAATGGTACAAACCTTAAGATGTCATGGAGTATCATCATCATTACTCAGAACAGATTACATTGTCTCAGTTCAGATTTTTGTTTTTGTTTTTTTCTTTAATATGGTCATATGGGACTACAGAAAAAAACAAATCCTGTCTTATTTTCCGTACTTGGAAAATGTAATGATTGCGTTTGGTACATTTGCCACATTTTGGAGAAGATTAGTCATAATGCTAGGCAATGGCAAAGTGGGAGAAAGGGCATGTTTCTAAGGGTTTGTGATAAGTATGTGTGTTTGTGGTAGGAATATGAGGGTGTGCGTGTTTGTGGTGAGTGTGTTAGGATGTGGTTTGTGGTGAGTGATGGGTACATGAGGGTATGTGGTGAGTGTGCAGGTGTTTGTGGTGAGTGTCTGAGGGTGTGTATTTGTATGAGTTTGTGGTTAGTGGGGGCGTGTGTGTGTGTGTGTGGCGAGTGTCTGCAGGTGTGTATTGGTATTTATATGAGTTTGTGGTTTGTGTGTGTGTGTGAGTGTGTGGCGAGTGTCTGCAGGTGTGTATTGGTATTTGTATGAGTTTGTGGTTAGTGGGTGTGTGTGTTTGTGGTGAGTGTTTGCAGGTGTGTATTGGTATTTGTATGAGTTTGTGGTTAGTGGGTGTGTGTGTGGTGAGTGTCTGCAGGTGTGTATTGGTATTTATAAGTTTGTGGTTAGTGGGGGTGTGTGTGTGTGTGGTGAGTGTACGTGTAGTGTGGTCACCAGTCTTACTTCCTGGACATGCCTCCTCTGTGTTTGTGTTCGATCCTCTCAAACTCCTCTGAGGCCAACACCATCCCACTGTCTGTCTGACTGCTGTCCTGTAACACAGAGGAGAGTTCAGATTATTAATCTAATCTGAAGCCAGACCCAATCCGATGCCACCCAAAGGCCTGCTTGGACTTAGATCTCCCACTTTTCCTTTTAATAAACAAATCTCTTCAAGCTCAAGCCCAAGCCTGTAGCTGATGTAAACCAACAGTTGTACAAAGAATTAAAAAAAGAAGTAAAAGTTAATAAAGGTCATGTAGTGTGTGATGGATTGCCATTACTATGGTTGAGGATGTGCTTTGACCACCATTCCAACAAGCCTGGCTTTAGGCATTGCAGTCAAAGTGCATGTCTGGTACCCCGGAGACCCGGGTTCGAAGTCGGGTGGGGTGACTTTTTTTCCCCCTTCACTACAATTGTGTCACAAGTGGAATGTCTTGCCATGAAGCCCTCAGAGGGGTGGCTACTGTGTGAGCCATATGAGGGACCCCCAGGTTAGGTTGACTCTGGTGTGAGGGACCTCAGTAATGGGTGTAGCACGTGTGGGTCACCCTGGATGGGAGAGGTACGGTGGGAGATGCACAAGGGACACCTGAGTGTGTTTGAAGTGCATGGGTGTGCTTCCCAAAGGGAAAGACAGTGTGATGGAGTAAAAGCTAAAAAAGGGTCATTCAGTGTGGGATGGAGTGCCATTACTATGGTTGATGTCCTCCGACTGCCATTTCAACCAGCCTTGCTCTTTGCTGCTGCGGTCAGAGTGCATGTTTGGTACCCTGGAGACCCGGGTTCCAAGTCAGGTGGGTGGGTGGGTTGACTTCACTCTCCCCCTTCACTACACAGTGTGGTGTGTGTGTGTGTGTATATATATATGTTTGTGTGTGTATATGTGTGTGTGTGTGTGTATGTGTGTGTGTGTGTGTGTGTGTGTGTGCGGGGGTGGACAGGCTTTGTCTTACGTGGTGGGGCTTGTGGGATGTCATCTCCAGGGGCAGCTCCTCGAACGTCTTCACCCGT
>CM059288.1:6135445-6137945 GCA_030347295.1 Setipinna tenuifilis | reverse complement strand
GCCGCTTCAAAACTTACCTACCGTCCCATTCCAAGAACATACTAAATCATTACATTGCATTGCATTTGGCAGACGCTTTTATCCAAAGCGACTTACAAAAAAGGAGGACATAAGCTAACAGAGGTGTTAAGGGACACTGAGTAAAGCAAGCAACCTTTTATACATACAGGGAGGTGCATGTGTCTGAGTACTGTAACTTTCCCGGAGCAGGGACACTACAGACATACATACTCCCACATGGGGACAGAGAAAGAGAATCAATTCCACTAAATCAATTAAGTAGTGAAATCACCTGGTTCTATGCGTGCCATCTGTGCACTTAAAAACAAGATTTCAGCAATGCAATGATGATTTAGAACACAAAGTGGCTGGGACAAAGAGGGGGTATGAGATTGCAACATCTAGGCCGAGTTACCCAACACTGCCACTGCCACTGGCTCAGTGTGATGTATTGATCTTCGGGCGAACCACTTACCCTAACCACTAGAGATCTGATGCAAAACACGACGCAGACTTGCATCAGGCATCAGGGCTCGAGTCCAAACAACAAACTCACTAGCGAGCATCCATTAGACATTACTGGGGAACAGAGTGGGAGCTTGCAGCTTGTCCTCCAAGGATTACATGGTGTTGTGCCAGCTCAGTTTAGTGATGCAATGCAGCCTGTGCACCTCAAAAAGGCCAGGCACGGGGAGGGGGGTACGGGGAGGGGGGCAGGGGGGTGGGAAGGGGGGCAAGGTGACATTGTAGGAGAGCAATAGACCAACAGTAATTGTGAAGCGTAACAGCATTTGAAGTGTGGGTGTACAATTTGAGTCTACAGGCCTAGTGCAGGTTTGAATCCCGTACCAGTAGGAAGAATGTGGGTGGACCAGTAAATGACCAGTGCTCTCCTGCACTGAAGTCATCGATGGCTGAAGTGCCCTTGAGCAAAGCATCTTTCCCCACACTGCTCATGGGGGAATGTCCATGTACTTAAAAAATAACTGTAAGTCACTCTGGATAAGAGCGTCAGCGTCAGTGTAATGTAATGTAATGCAGCCCCTACAGAAAGATCCAGGCCTGTTGTCTGTTTTGGGGCGGTGGGGGTGGTAATTGGGGGTGTTGGGTGATGGGTATCAGTAAGGCAGCCTATCATGGCAGGACTCACATTTCGGGGGAGGCATTGTCTGGGGCCCTCATCCTGGTACCATCCTTCAATCGCTTACAGAAGTCTTCATCAATCTGCACACCTGGATACGGAGACGCACCTGTGTAGAGAGTAGGACAGGAGACACAGTTATGGGGAAAGGAAAGGAAGGGAAAGGTTACACTTTGTTACTTTCCCTGATACATCAATTAGGTAGACTGTAACAAAGTGTGTAACAATATGTAACATTAAGTACTTACACTGTACTATAGGGTTTAGGTTATGGTTAGTGATAAGTATGTACAGTACATAATATCACTGTAATAAGTGTGTAACAATGTGTAACATTATGTACTTACACTGTACCAAAGGGTTTTTAACTTAGGGTTAGTGTTAGGTATGTACAGTGTAAGTACATAATATTACATGTAGAAGGAGCTGTTTTTAATCTCATTGTACATGAGTATAGTGAGAGTAAAATGCAGTATATCCTATGTTGTTACATCTAGATACACACAACAAGTGTTATCAAAGGAAATCTTTCCACCCTTAATGTATGTTGTCTGTAATAACTGCCAATACAGTCGAATGACTTCTGCTATCTCTCGGTTACGGGCTGTTGAGTGTACTCATATCTTTTTATCGCCCCAGTGGACCCTGGCAGGGCTGAGCGTTAAATGTAATAGCTTGAACTCAAAAAAACGAAGCAGCCGTTTCACAATAGCTTGGAAAAATCTTACCTTTTTATCAAGCTTTGTGTAAGACTATTAAACACCAGTTTAATACCAACTTAAAAGGCCTGAGAGTCTAAAAATCTTACCTTTTTATCAAGCTTTGTGTAAGACTATTAAACACCAGTTTAATACCAACTTAAAAGGCCTGAGAGTCTACAAATCTTACCTTTTTTATCAAGCTTTGTGTAAGACTATTAAACACCAGTTTAATATCAAGCCAAAAAAGCCCTGAGAGTGCAGTATTGAGCATTCGCATTGAGTAGTTCATCGAAGGGAACGGCCAGGACGCGGCGGCGAGGCTCGTTTACCTAAAGAGAATATCTCCCACAGGAGCACTCCGAAGGACCAGACGTCACTCTGGCTGGTGTACACCTTGTCAAAGATGCTCTCAGGGGCCATCCACTTCAGAGGCAGTCTGGCCTACATCGGCAGAGGGGAGGGGGGAGAGGGGGAGGAGAGGAGGGGAGGGGAGGAGAGGAGAGGGGAGGAGGATAGAGGTGAAAAGAGGAGAAGAGGGGAGAGGTGAGGTGAGGAGAGGAAAGGAAAGGAGGATAGGGGAGGAGAAGGGAAGAGAGGAGAAGAGAGGAGATTAGAGGAGAGAATGAGAAAGGATATGAAGAGAGGGGAGAAGGAGAGA
>CM059288.1:6112945-6115445 GCA_030347295.1 Setipinna tenuifilis | reverse complement strand
AAAGGCAGTAATTGCATATAGATGGACAGGCAGACAGACAGATAGTGACACAGACAGGTCAGGTAGACAGACAGACAGACAGACAGGCAGTCATTAAATCTGAAATGTTTACTCGTTTACTATACAGATGACAAATTCTGCCCTACGAAGCCAAAAGGCTGTAATGGCATATTTTGTCAAATTGAAATTAGACTGAAAATGGGCTTTATAATACCTCATTTGTCTTGTGACTAAATCTCGTGCTTTTTCCTATTAAGAAAGTACATAAAAGCATCACCACTATTATACCTAAAACATACTTGACTGAGCAGTATAACAGCTTTATGCATTTTAGCATTTTTATGCACTTTTACTGCATTTTTCTCTATGTTCATAGTCACTGCACTTTGCCTTTGTTGGGCAGTATTTGGGGCACAAAACAATATAACTTGCTCCCTACATGTAGTGCACTATACTGAACAATTGAACAAAACAACTCACACCCTACATATAGTGCACTATACTGAACAAGTGAACATTTCGGACACAGACAAGTGACACAAACAGCTCAGGCAGGCGGTTACTGTTACTGCTCTACCTTCCTCCCTCCATCAGTCTGATGTCTCAAGGGGCAAGGGGGGTTGGGTATTGGGGTTGGGGGTTGGATGTGGCGAGAGGGGGTGAGACAGGTGGACACACAGACAGACAGTGACACAGACAGGTCCGACAGACAGACAGACAGACAAACAGTGGTGTTAATCCCAACATGCCAGAGTAAAACCCCTGCCACATGTTTGATCTGCACACAGGTAGACAGACAGGTAGGTAGTTAACGATGCAACTCTGGCTCCTGTTGTCCATCAGTCGGACGTGTCAGAGGGAAACCGGGGGTTGGTGGTGGGGGAGCTGGGGGTACGTTTGGGGCTGGTTGGGGCGCTGAGGGTGGGGGGTGCTGGGGTGGAGAGGTTGTTGCCCTTTCATGGACGTGACCGAGGGGCAGAATGAGGCCCTCGGAGCTGAGGGAATGACTGGAGGGGTGACAGCGTGTCACTCTCACCGCTGCCACAGCCGGTGTTCCGGATCATTCCCCTCTCCCTCCCTCTCTCCCTCTCGCCGGCCGTCACACTGGTGTTTATTTATTCTCCACTGGTGGTCTAGCAGCTCTTTGGTACACTGGTCAGGTCCACAGCGGCAATGCTGAGTGCTATTAGAGCAACACTCATGTCTGCTTCAACACAATCAGCGCCTTTGAAACACCTGGCCACAGAGCCACAGAGCCACAGAGCCACAGAGGATCAATAGCTGATTAAATACACTCCTCCTGAGAGCACGCTAATAGATTTAACAGTGTGGGCACACACAGTACCTGTGTGTGGTGGTCTTGAGTACATTACACTCTGCACACATACAACATTAATAGTGCATTCCATTTGCAGTCAGAGTTCAGGTTCCGAGTAGGTGTGTGTGTGTGTTTAAAAGCAGGAAGTAACACCATTCGTGCCCCCCCCTGAGTCTCGGACGTTCACCCTAAAATGCCAGAGCATCACAGAGGAGCCCTGAGTTCACAGTTC
Organism: Setipinna tenuifilis; assembly: GCA_030347295.1. NCBI lineage: Eukaryota > Metazoa > Chordata > Actinopteri > Clupeiformes > Engraulidae > Setipinna > Setipinna tenuifilis. The sequence continues at coordinate 6,113,895 of CM059288.1, read as the reverse complement.
AAGATGGCTGTGCAGTTCAAGCACATTGAGTGAATTCCATGCATAATGGAACACATCCAACCCACCACACACACACACACACACACACATGCCCACACCGTCCACCGGCAACCCACCACACACACACACACACACACACTCTCCACCTGCAACCCACCACACATACACACACACACACACAGACCAAGCGTGACCCGAGGCAGCACTTACTGGTGACACCAGCAACCCACCACACACACACAGACAGATACACCCTCCACCCACCACACACACAGACACCTACCACACACACACACACACACACCGTCCACCCACAACCCACAACCCACCACACACACACACACACACACACAGACACACACACACACACACCAAGTGGCACTTACTGGTGACATAGAAGTAGACGAGCCTCTCGTCCGTGCCAACCTTGTTGTCCGCTGAGCACTTGTACATGATGGACACATTGGCGTTCTGGATGACCAGAGAGCTGACCGTCTGTGGGGGCAAAACCACCAATGCGGTCAACACACTCTTTTTACATTACACAGATGGTTTTACATTACATCACATTACATTGCATTTGGCAGATGCTTTTATCCAAAGCGACTTACAAAAAAGGAGGACATAAGCAAACAGAGGTGTAAAGGGACACAGAGTAAGCAGAGGGACACAGAGTACGCAGATGGACACAGAGTTTTATCCAAAGCGACTTACAAAAGGAGGACATAATAAGCTAACAGGGGTGTGGAGGAACACAGAGTAAACAGACTAGCCTTATACACACAAGGATACATGTGCCTTACGTACGTTTCCCAGAGCAGGGACACTACATACACACACTTTATTTGGATAGAACTATAAGTGGTTCTATGGACTAGGGTTAGGGTTAGTCTTTATCTACAGATGCTTATAGGCTATTAATACGCCATCTGTTGAAACTGTGTCTTGGT
>CM059288.1:6085445-6105445 GCA_030347295.1 Setipinna tenuifilis | reverse complement strand
GTGATTGCCAACGCTATGGAGTGAATGCTGATTGCAGTGCTGAGAGGCTAAGGCATTATCCAGCTCCTGTAAGTGTTCAGCATGGGTTCAGGCACGGGTGAGCCTTATGGCCTGATGCAGAAGTGGATGCTTGTGTGATGTGGGCAGCGCAGGCTTCGTGAGGTATGTAGGGCAGAGGCATAGAGATGCAGCTGTACTTATGGAGTGATATCAGCTTATTTTAGGAGTGTTTGCCTAAGCATCAGGCTGCAGGGATGTACGTGTGTGGGTGTGTGTGTATTTGTGTGCACACACGTGTGTGTGTACACCAGTGCGTGTTCATGTGTGTGTATACATATGTGTGTGTGTGTGTGTGCAAGTGTATGTCTGTGTGTATGCGTGAATGTGTGTGTATACATATGTGTGAATGTGTGCAAATGTGTGCGTGTACGTGTGTGTATACGTATGCATGTGTGTGTGTGTGTGAATGTGTGCATGTGTGTATCTTCATATGTGTGCAAGTGTATGTGTGTGAGTCTGTGTCTGTGTGTATATGTATGTGTGCAAGTGTGTGTGTGTGTGTGTACGTATGTGTGTATGTGTGCAGGTGTCTGTGTCTTACAGGCTGCGGCGGGTGCTGTTGAGGCCGCAGGGGCTCCAGGGTCTCCAGTGCCAGCTGATGGTTGGGGGGGGAAGGGCGTACGCGGTGCAGGTGAGGGTCTGCCGGCTGCCGCGGGGGTACGGGTTCGCTGGAGCCGCCACCTCCTTCTCGTGGATCTGAGGAGGCACTGCAGGGGGAGAGGAGAGAGAGAGGGGGGGGGGGGGGGGGAGGGAGAGAGAGAGAGAGGGATAGAGAGAGGGGGGGGGTGGGAGAGAGGGATAGAGAGAGGGAGAGAGAGAGAGGGAAGGGAGAGAGGGAGAGGGAGAGAGAGAGGGAGAGAGAGAGAGAGAGAGAGAGAGAGAGAGAGAGAGAGAGAGAGAGAGAGAGAGAGGGAGAGAGGGACCAGCATCAAGAAGTGAACAGATAAGTGGGCACATTGAGAGCTGGATAGGTGGGCGTTTCTATAGATACTCAACATATCAGATTTGAAAAAAACCTTCTAACAACCGAGTTGAGAACAGAGACTAACAAAAGAAAGAGACAAAAGAAAAAAGAGAAAAATAGAGAGAGGGAGAGAGAGAGAGAAAAAAGGAAAGAGAATGAGCGAGAAGAGAACAGAAGAGAAGAGAGAGAGAGAAGAGAAGAGGCAGAGGAGAGAAGAAAGAGGAGTTTTAGCTGACTCTGAGGTTGGTTGCAGGTCACGTTTGTGGGATTCTGCTGTTGCCAAGCGCTACTTCTCAGCATTTAACAAAAAAACCCTTTGCACCAGCAGAATGTACTAACTATTTTAAAATTATTTGCATCTTGATCTGTGTTGACCTGAAATAGACAAAAAAAAAAAAACGCCAGCCCAAGCTGCCATGAAGAAAAATGATTTGCAATTATGCAATTAACAGGATTCTGTGTGTTGCTGTTCTATGTTAGTTGTTAATATATTATAATTATATAATAAAGGTTAATTTTAACTCTACTTATAAAATAATCTGTATATATTCTGAAGAAAATACAGAATTGGCACACAGCCCTATATCCTTTGGTTCCTGATGTAATCTAGTGCAGCTAATTCAGTTAGAATATTGATACATCAGAAGCGATTGTTAATTAATATCCATTATCTGATAATGAAGCACGAGTGAGTGAAATAATCACTGACAGCCAAGTCATCTCTAAGTCCTTTCATCAGGCTGCTGATAGATGGTGCGCTATCAAAGGAGCTTTGGCTCCTCGACCATAGTGGCTCCATGGAGCTCTGTCATAGCTGTCTGCCACAGTGTTTTTGTGTACAAATAAAATCTATATATTACAGTTTACACTCCAAAGTTCTGCAAGAACAGGTGGACATTATCTACAACTTTTAATTAAGGAAGAATAGAGCAAATATGAAACCTTTCTTCACTTTTACAATACATATATACAACATCTGTCATGATTGTAAGGTATTTGTCTTCAATACAGTATGGACTACTGTGTGTCTCTTTCAGTTACATTGATCACAATGTTACACTCATTGGGCTAATGGCTGTGAACTTTGTACTGTGGCCAAACCCCTCAGAGTCAGATGCACAATTAACTATTCTAAAACAACCAGAACCAGAGCATCAGACCACACCATGACACAAGGCTTTGTGACCAGCTCATTAGTGTTATCCAGTCTAGGCACTGATTTGCTACAGGCTGTTATTAAAGCCGGCTACACAACTCACAAAAATTTTATTTATTTATTTTTTTACACTCTGCTCAGTCCATCCCATAATATGCTGTGTGCAGGCTGTTGTTAAAGCCGGCTACACCACTCATAAAGGTTTAAATTTTTTATTTTCTTTTTACACGCTGCTCAGTCCATCCCATAATACGCAGTGTGTGTGTGCGTCACTAGTTACCATTGACGATGAGGGTGAGGCTGAGTCTCTTGTCCAGTCCGGCGGCCGTGTTCCTCATCACCACAGTGTAGTTGCCCGCGTCCTGTTCACACACCTCCCTGATCTCCAGCACCTGGTGCTGCACCCGCATCCTCTTGAACTCCGGACGCTTGCTGTTTATTACTCGCCCGTTTTTCAGCCTGGCCAGAGCGAGAGAGCGAGAGTAAGACACAAACAAAAACAAAAACACACACACACACGGCCATGATGATGATAATAACGGAGATAAGACGAATCCACTCGCAAATCGATTTCCACCCATCCAATTTCACACACCCCGATAATGTGACATTAAATTAGATTAGAAAGCTGGCAAGAATGTCCATTTTAGCGTAGGCTAATGACATGATGACGGCTGGATTGCTGCCATTTTGTGCAAACAAATCCAGCGCGGCCTGCTGTTTTCTGCATTAGCGCGGGGAGGAGAAAAGAAATTTCATTTCGCTTTCGCCTCTTAATTTAACCCATAAAACATAAATGGATGTGCACCCGTAATTGCCTGTCAGATTTCATTTAGGCGGCGGCGGGGAGAGCGGCCCATGTTTTGGCTGCTGACTTCATTTCCTGTAACCTGTTAGACCTGCCGGGCTCGAGAGCACACTCACTCACCACTGGCTCTCGGGCGGCGGGAACGCTGATACTTTGACGGACAGCTTGAAGGATTTCTCGCCGGCTGTTGTTTCGACCACGGGTCCGCTCTTGTAGTCCAAGCTAATGAAGGGTTTTTCTGAAACACACACACATACATGAAACAAACACACACACATACACACATATACACACACACACACACACGCACACATGCACACACACACAGAAAACACATAAGGGCACACACACACACAGACACACATAAGGGCACACACACACATACAAACGGACACACACACATATGAACAAAGGCACACACATACAGTACATATATACAGTCATGCCACTTGCATGGAAGAATTTATGTAAACGCTTGCAGAATGAACTGTGCATAAACACCATAGTCTGCAGTTTGGTTTGCACTGGAGCTTACACTGCAAACCTGTCAGGGTAACAGATCAGGCACTCAGCTCCCTTTAACAAAACAGAGCAAGATGAAAAAGGGGAATAAAAAAGAATGAATTCCAATAAAAGAAACTCACACCAGTGCCTCCACAGAGGTGACTGATATGGAATCCGACTACACAGGCCACTGGCTTTTACACTGCGTTTAGTGTTTACCACAATGGCAACTCTTACCGTGTACTTTGACCACTGTGGACCTCTCCAACGTCTTCTCCGTGCTCTTGGCTGTGCAAACATAAGTGCCCGTGTCCTCAACGTTGACCGTGTCGATGGTAAAGATGCTAGTTGCTTCAGTGCTCTGTGTGAGTGAGTTGCGGCTCTCCTTGGGAATGACTTTGTGCTTCATCTATGAGATAGTCAGACAGACCCCAGTTTAGACACGGAGGAGATCAGGAACCTTTCTGTTTATGTAATGTCAGTAAATATAAGTACATGGGGTTAAGCAGACACAAAGGTATAAAGCGTATTTGGTTCTGTAGTATGAAATATATTAGAAAACTATGTCTGAAAAGATACATGTTAACGGCATTGTGAAGATTAACAGCTTTTCAACACTTTCGTAGTAAGTGTAGGTAAGGTGGGACTAACATATATCCTACTTATGTCATGAGGTCAGGACTAGCACAGTAGGCTATAGCATTGTATTAGCATCAGTGCTGGGAGGCAGTGGTCCCAGAGGCATCCAAGCACAGCAAATACCACCTATGTTTTCTCCACATTCAGACCCAATTTTACCTTATTGTGAAGAGAATTGCTTGCATCAACATTCATTATGGTGATGAATAACAACTCCTCTTGTCACTCATATGTTAACAACACACCCCTGCATGTAGCCTGGAGCTGATCCCCACTTTGCTCCCATAGACATGAACTATCATGACATATCTTGCTCTGCCTATCTGTCATCTTTGATATCACTTTCTCTCCGCTTTCTGTCTTAAGTAGGCGTGTACCAAACGTCAGTTCAAGAGACATGAAGTTTAAAAGGCTAAAGGCTTGTACTTTGGGCGTTAGCCTAGCTGAACATAATATAATGGGATTTGGCATTTCAGAATGTCAGATCTGTTTCTTGAATTTCATAGAAATGAGAGTATAAATCATATCCAAGATGTGGACTCTTAATATCTTAACTTCCTCCCCAGAAAAGTTAGTATGTTTCTTTAACTCATCTTCTCTTTATGCATTTTCAGACCGACAGAATGCCTGTGCCAATAGAGTGTCCCAGTGACGCCACTTCCGCTCGATTTCATGGGACCTCTGAGCTCGCAAAAAATGAATGGGTTTCAATGAGACTAAAATAGCTATTTTCTGGTCCCAGTCGTTGTATGCCCCTGAAATGAAATATGTTGTTTGTGGATTAAAATGGTGTTTTTTCATGTAAAACGTTTTACCGTTTGTTGTGCTGTTGTTCAGATAAAAGCTGTAGCGAAAACAAAATTGAGAAAGACTACGTCGCGTTGTTGACGTCACGTCCCATCATTAGCCTACTCTTTCTCCGATCTATGTTAGCAGTAAATATACATTTATAACAGAGATGCCAGTGTGTTTTGTGCCTCAATGTGCGCATTCCAGCAGGAATGGCTGTTCCTTCTTTCGTTTCGCACAATTTCAGTGATGACGTATTTCATTCGCGTCGACAGCAGCGAAAAACTGTAGTTCACAAAGCGGCCTCTCACAAAACCTGCCACCATCAAACTTCTTCGCTGTGAATCGTGGTTTTCTTCGTATGAAAAATTATATTTAAAACTGACAAATATCATATGTCCCATTCATGGTACAATTCATACGGGACCAGAAAATAGTTTTTTGCTCTCATTGAACCCCATTCATTTTTTCTGACTTCCGAGGTCCCGTGTAGCGGAAGTAAAACGGAAGTCACTGGGGCACTCAATTCCCGCACCTAAAACCTTAACCCGGCCAACGTGTTCACACCGAAAATCAGACTCTTCAAGAACTGAAAATTTGGTTCCTGATGGGCACAAAGTAAAACTTGTTTTTTCTAAGCTAATTGTGACAACATGTTTCTTTTGGTGGCAAAGCAGCACCCTCTGCCGATGGCGCGTCATTGGCTGGCATAATGGTATGAAGGCGGGCCAATCACAGGCAAGCATTTCAGTTCCCAGTGTAACTGGTGCAGGAACCGGCTCCTACCCTCAGGCTGGCCGGTCGGAAAACAGCTATTGTGGATGACAATCCTACGACCCCTCTGTCACAGGCCTGTCATCCTCTCATCTTTTCCCTCTACCTCTGCAAAAAAAGCTGCCCTCCCTCTACCACTTCTGGTCCCTACTTCCTGTCCGTCCATCCGTCTGTCCGTCCATCCCCATCTCTGGTCCCCCCCTCCCCTCCCATCAGTGCTGGGAGGCATTCCTACATACACACACGCACTATACACACACGCACTATACACACACACACACACACACACACACACACACGGGGCAGCCTACCTGTTTTCTGGGGTAGTTCCACTGGAACTCCACGCTGGTGCTGAACTCCACCATGGCGGTGCAGTTGAGCACCAGAGACTCGCCCACCATCAGCTGCATCGGCTCCTCAGGAAACAGCTTGAGATCGTAAACCTTGCTTCCTGCGTGACACACCAGTGGACACACCACACCGTCCGTCAGCACTTTCCTCCGGACCTCTCTCACCCACCCACCACCCTCCAACATACACACACACACACACACACACTGACACACTCACACAGCCCAATTTCATGCACACACACTATACACTGTACGTAGACTACACACAGGGACACACACACACACTATACACATATACTACACACACACACACACTATACCCTAACAGTATAGACTCATTCTACACACACACACACACACACACACACACACACACACTATACACACTGATAGACATTTCTGTCATGTATACACACATCCTGGTTTTGCAGTGTTGCTGAGGCCCTGGCTGAGGCGGTCCTTGGTGTGGCACACCGTGCTGTTTGCGCTCTTAATTGTGTCATTCAATCTGCCCTTTGGCCATCATTAGGGGCGCGATGCAGACGGCTGCAAAACGCCCAGATACACAAACCTGATATTTGCTCGAAAGAAACGAGGGGGACTGATGTTTATTTTCATGCTCCGTCGCCTATGCTGATGATAGCTACGGAGGGATCGCTTTCACACATTCCTACATACACACACACTATACACACACACACACACACACATACACACACTTATACAGAAACACACACACACATGCCTGTGTGCTCGCACACACACACACACACACACACACATACACACACACACACACACACAAACATACACATACACAGACAGACCCACACCCACACACACACACATACTCACATTTCACACACACATACATGCACACACACACACATACACATTCCTCTAAAACACTTTTCTTTTGGCCTTGGAGGGCTTGGGCTGTTATTCTTGGCCTGCTCCACACGTGTGCCGTAAGAGAGTGAGAAATGACCTCAGTGCTCGGCCCTCTGACAGGATGTGTCTTCGGGGCTCGAGGAGACGCTTCCTCTGCAGTCTGCTCTATCTTTGTCTTGGCTTACAAGTGCTCATTCGCTGAAACACCTTCTTCTACTATCATTAAGATCAATAAAGTAATTGTGAATGTACACATTATAATACTGGAGGTGAAAAAATATCTTCTATTTTTCACCCAGACCAAACTGTCGATGAAATAAACAATGCTATTCCAGTATCAACATACCCCTCTAAATTCACAATTTTTAAAACAAACGTATTTCACAACTTAAATTGAGTCCAATTACCCACACCCGTATGTGTTGGCAAAATGTCTACAGCCACTCCTAAAGAATTTTTTTAAAGCTGTGGGTCGAGTGCTGATTAAACAATGCTTTCTGCTGCAGGGGGGAAAATGAGTGAACCATCACATGTTCTAATTCAATTAAAAATCAAATCAGAATTCGGTTTGGTCTGACAAAATTCTGACCTTGGATTTGGTGAGGCAGTAATCTAGGATTGGGTGCATCATATGACAAGGCAACAAGACTTTTGTCTTGCCAAAATCTGACCTTTCTGTGTTCATTAAATTATCAATCTTTAATATATCTGTTTCTACAAAATGGATAAGCGATAAAAGTTTTGTCAGGGACTGTAAAGTATTTTTCCGCAAGGCTTTTCCTCCTCACTTTTCCCGCACTCACCTGTGGGATGCACAAAGTAGTAGGAAGACTGGAATTCTTGACCTTCGACCTCCGCGCTGCAGTAGAAGCCCAGTAAGTATGGAATGGCGTCCACTATGTGCCTCGGCACTGACCAGCCTCGCTTGTTGTTCCAGGCTATCTCACTGTCCATCATGATAAGCGGAGACATGGGTTCGTTCTGTAGAGACAAGACACTCATGACAATCCACCCCATCAGAAAGGAGTCCGGCATTGCCCTCTTCGCATGCCAGAAATGTTATATTTTATATAATATTTTATAACATTATAATATTATTAAATACAGCGCTCGGATGTGATATTTAGAGCAGGAAATGGATTACATGGGCATGTAGTCTGAAATGTAATTGCTGTTACATGCTGATAAACAGCACGAGAGCTGTTATTTGTATGGCTCATTTGTAGTTGCTATATTTGTGCATTTAATGTTGTCGTTATGAATAGACTCAGTGTAAGACAGCATGAAATGGTAATTATTTTGTTTTGCATTTCAATATGTATTTAAATACATAAATGCTCTGTTCCCTCTGTTTGAAAATCCTCTCACAAATATGGATTCAAAAAAAAAAAAAAGCTAATAGGATAACACATGTCTCGTTTTGTTCCTTAAAATTACTTGTGTCATAGTCACAGCATTTCTACATCAGAAGCACATGCCAATACTACACTCTTCACTGTCTTTCCGCAACTGTGATGTCCTCTGCAATTCATCATTTCTAAGTTGTAGAACTTCTGAAGTTCTGAAGAAGTTTCTGCCTACTGACAAAGGGAGTTGGGTGACTAGAGATAACAATGCGGTGGAGTTTTTGATCATTCCATAGCAGATTGCATTTTAGAACAGTGGGAGATTCTAAAAGAGATTCTATAGTTCCACCATATGTTCCATGCACAGATGGAGTTCTGCAGGAGTGAAGTGGGTATTGGAGGATCTCAAAACATGATTGGGGCATCCATCAGTGATATCGCACTTACTCGGTACAGGGACACATTGAGCTCGGGGATGGATACCAAGCAGGGCACAACAAGTTCAGCATCAGAGCTGGCGAAGAAGATAGTCTCCACGGCAGTCTTGACGAATGGTTGACTGAGATCTGAAGGAAGCAAAAAAAAAAAAAAACAACAACAACCTGAAGTTTATGTGAAGATATAAATGCCTCAAGACCTACATACACAGTAATATTTCCTCTTCAGACCAGTTTGAGGAGGTGAGAAAGGGAAGTGGAAAAATAATAGAAGGACACACGTCTAAGTTTAACAAATGGACAAAGAAAACAACCTTCTGAATTGGGTGAAAAAATGTATGAACTCTAGTCCAATAAAAGCAGCACTGAACTATGCAAAGCACTTAGAGCTATCTCTGACCGATTTGTTACCATGACAAGACTTAAAAGCAAAACTTCAGATGAGATTGTTGAGATGGTTATTTATCTTACATTCTTGAAAATAATCTGTTTATAGAGAAGCTTGAGATTCCCAAGTCACTTATGAAGCCTTCGTGAAGCCCTTATGACTGGCAGTGGGAGGCTTTTTTTATGAAGTGCAGCAGACGTTAACAGCGTAACTAACCCAGAGGTTATCAGATCTTAGAGATGATAAAAATTCCTTTCCCCCCCTTGCCCTCCCTTCTGCTTGGAGGTGGACACAAACTAATGGAAGTTTGTTCTCTTAAACCCACCTTCGTAAATATAAAAAAATGAGAGAGCGGGAGCAAGAGACAGAGGCAGAGAGAGAGAGAAAGAGAGAGTGTGAGAAAGAGAGAGCGAGAGAGAGAGATCTGGGTAATCTTGTCAGTATTCTCGGTCTTGATCTTGCTTCAAACAGTTTCTTTGTTTCTTTCTTCACATCAGCTGAATTGGTTATGACAACATACCACATAAGGACCTCAAATCTTTTCCGGATTTACTATATTGGATTGCAATGGCAATGAGCATATTAGCAGTCCTTTTATAATGCTTCACCATGCTTTGTTCCAGGCTGTTCAAAGGGAGTCCTCTCAAGCTGTTGTGCACGCCAACAAAACATGTTACACAAAAAAAAGTTTTTATTAGCTGCTAGGAGGTCTGGGTAAACAAACGCTGCCAAAAATAAACAAAAACCCCCAAATCTTTCGATTTTCGGCAATGAATCACAGGTATGGAGTGAGATGTGTGCTCTTTTGCTTGCCTCACACAAAGGACACGGGTAGCTTCGGGGTGCAATATTCTGTTACAGTTCCAGAGGAGCAATACAGATAGATTAGAAAAACAGAACCAGAGGAAAACAGAGAGAGAGAGAGAGCGATAGCATAGATGTGTGTGTGTGTGTGTGTGTGTGTGTGTGTTTGTGTGTGTGTGTGTGTGTGTGTCCGTGTGTGAGTGTGAGAAGAAATGAAAAGAGAAAGAGAGGGGAGGGAGTGATGTGTGTGTGTGAAGTGTGTAGGAAGAGAAAGAAAAGAGTAAAGAGATGAAAACATTGGAAAAGACATTGACAGCATATATGTGTGAATGTACTATATGTGTGTATAAGAGGAAGAGGTGGGCTAAAAACAAAGAGGAAAAGATAATGGCTTCATATAGGTGTGCATATAGGTGTGCATGTATGTGTGTGTGTATGACAGACACGAGAGAAAGAAGAAGAAGAAGAATATGAAGGAGGAGGAGGAAGAGGTGGGGAAAAACAAAGAGGAAAAGACAATGGATGCATACAGGTGTGTATGTATGCATAAGAGACACAAGAAGAAGAAGATGAAGAAGAAGATGATGGATGAGAAGGAAGAGGTGGGGTAAAAACAACATGGAAAAGACAATGGCTGCATATACAGTAGGTGTACATGTATGTATGAGAGACACAAGGAGCGGAGGAGGAGGAGGAGGAGGAGGAGGTGGAGGAGGAGGAGGAGGAGGAGGAGGTGGTGGAGGAGGAGGAGGTGGGGTGAAAACAAGGAGGAAAAGAGCGACAGAAATAAATGTAAAGCAAAGAGTGATGGGGAGATAAAAACAGACAGGAAACAGAGTGAAAGACATTTAGACATTTAGCAGAACAAGATAAAGAGAGAGAGAGAGAGAGAGAGAAAGAGAGAAAGAGAGAGAGAGAGAGAGAATGAGAGAGCGAGAGAGAAGGAGAGAGCGAGAGAGAAAGAGAATGAGAATGAGAGAGCGAGAGAGAAAAAGAATGAGAGAGAGAGAAAGAAATAGACAAAGGGAGACAGGAAGAGAGAGAGAATAAGATAGAGGGAGAGAAAAAAAGGGAGAGAGAGAGAAATAGAGAGAGGGAGACAGGGAGAGAGAGAATGACAGAAAGGGAAATAGAAAAAGGAAGGGTGAGAGAGATGAAGGGAGGGGAAGACAGAATAAGACAGAGAGCAGGAGTGAAACAGAGGACGGACAGAAAGAAGGAAGAAGGGAGAGTGGAGGAGTAAAGGATCTTTGGTATAGCTAACTGAAGCCACATGCAACTCATCCTCTCTCTCTGTCTCTCTGTCTCTCTGTCTCTCTCTCCCTCTCTCTCTCTCCCTCTCTTCTCTCTTTCCCTCTCTCTCTCTTCTCTCTTTCCCTCTCTCGCTCCCTCTCTCTCTCTCTCTGTCTGTCTCTCTCTCCCTTCATCTCTCTCTCTCTCTCTCTCTCTCTCTCTCTCTCTCTCCCTTTCCCCCTCTGTGTTTAGTGCTCCCCCTAATTTATGGCTGTGATTGCAGCTGCTTCTGATCAGCCCCCTAGCAAGATCTATAGCGATGGTTTCCGCGCGTTGTCAGGAGAAATCACAGTGCCGTTCACTCGAATTTAACACTCAACGACATGATGCCTTCACCTGAACACAGTCCCCCCCCACCCCCACCCCACCCCACACACACACACACACTGTCTCTCTCCGCTCATATTCACTTGCCCCCCACCAACACACACACACACAGACATACACGCACACACACACACATACACGCACACAAACACACACACACACACACACACACATGCAAACACGCACACACACACACACACAAACACACACCCTCTATCCAGCCTTTACCTCCACACCATGGTCCTGATGGCCCCCAGACATGCCACCCTCAGGCTGGGGCCTCGATGCAGACGAGCAGCCCTGGGCTCCAGGCGAGCCTTTGATCAATCGATACTCAAGATCAGCTGGCCTCGATCGGAGCCTCGCTAGGGGGCATGGGGGTGGGGGGGCATTGGGGGGGGGGCAGCGGAGAGTGCCTTGCCATCAGCGAATGTCGAGAGCGTATTTAAAAAAAAAGGCTGACTTCAAAGCCCTCAATGACCCACAGGGGCAATTTTTTTACAAGGCATCACAGCAGCAGGAGAGCCATTTTGGACTGAGGATGCCTAATGCCTAATCTGAAATGCCTGCAGAACCAAAGGGAGGGTCGGGGTGGGGATATGTGGGGTGGTTGGGAGGCATTATTTGAAGCAATCTGGCTGGCAGGGGCAAGAGCAAAAAGCTCAGAGTAGGGGGCTCAGGACCCTTGAGTGCATGGGGTAGAAAGAGGGGGTAAAAATAGCTTCACAGAGGCTGAAGATGAAAGGAACAATATGCTCTTCTCAAGATCTCACCCACCAAGGACTAGCCAAGAATAATGACTCTGAGTCTGTATCAAACAGAATTAAGCGAACACAACACAAGTGTGTCTGTTTTTTTCTTTGAAACATTTGTTTTTCACTGTCCTGTTTTGCTTGATAATGGCTCACATTTCTAAGGGACCAATAGCTACTGCAAACCTCAGTCCAAATTGAGCAAAGTGAGAGGTCTGCTTGGCTTCGGAGTAACCCTATTTCAAATGTCATTAATGTAATTTCAGTAAATGGTGACCCTATTTCAAATCGGGATGTCATTTTGGTAAATGGTCCTAATATTTGTTCTTGATTCCTCAAAAGTGAAGAAAACCCCAAGATGGAGTCAACATTGTTACAGAAAAGCAACCAATGCATGCAGACGGACCAAATCATGGTTCCCCTAAGTCACTCACAGGGCTGATTTCACTCCGTTCCTCGGTGCTAATTGTGTTGCAGACAGGAAATTGATATTCAGGTGGAGTTGTATCCATGGCAACTTTTCATTTGGAAACAATATTGGATATCTTGGTTACGGCAACGGGGGCCCAGACACTTAATTAGCTGTGCTTCGGAAGGTTTTAAACAAACTAGCTTAATAACTAAGAGAAAAAGAAGAAGGAAAAAAAACAATGTGAAGCCAGTGTGTGAATCTGCGCTATTGTGTTTTTAATTACATTAGCGCGCACCTTCACAAATCAGTTACCTCAAAACACCTCCCGCAGCTCTGCAAACATCCCGTTGCTAAAATTACAGGATTAGTTGGCAACAAGGGCTTAAAATAGAGCGCACGCACGCACACACACACACACACACACACACACACACACACACACACACACACACACACACACACACACACATACACACACACAGGCGCACATACACACACACGCACACACACACACACACACACACACAGACACAGGGGACACAACAGTGGTTTCCAAGAAAAACAGGGTTTCAAAAAGACAATTTAAGCTGACATTTCTAAAAAGTTCTCATCAATAACCCTGTCATCACAGGTTCATTTTCTAAAAGACACAAAATTGCATCTGGAAGATGTTTAAACAGCAAACTAGCACTCCATCACAAAAGAAGAGGTTAGATAGAAGACATTTAGAACATTAAAGAAATCATAGCTGCCCCTTTTCTGAACAATATTTTTTAAAAATAATTACTTTTCCAATGATGTGCATATAATGGGCAAGAACACAGTCTGCGCCATACAGTGATACTGAGCACAAACGCATTTACCCTGCGAGTTTGACCTCTAGCCTTAGGTCATTGCTAACGAGGAAGCCCTCTATGATGGTGCTCGTTAGCCACATTGGTACTGTGAGCTACAGCTATGCTTGGTGCTTAAGCTTCAGCTTCGCCCAGGGAGGCATTAGCAGTTTAAACCCATGCAATAGAAATACACCAGGAACTTCAGTCCTGATGCTCGTACCATGGGCTGAAATTCCTGGGCTGATGGCCCACTTTTTACTGGTCAATTATTACTTTTGAATGTATATCCTATATTTTTAATGTGATAACTGTTTTTTTACTGTATCAACCTATGTAAGTGTATTATTCAGTTATACGTCCACATAATATCATACCATGTTTTTTGTCATTTTTATTTATAATTGTCTAATTATAGTGATACTGAGCACAAACACATTTACCCTGTGAATATGACCCCTAGCCTTAGGTCACTGCTAAAGAGGAAGCCCTCTATGATGGTGCTCATTAGCCACATTGGTACTGTGAGCTACAGCATGCCTGATGCTTAAGCTTTATCTTCACCCAGGGAGCCATTTGCAGCATAAACCCATCCAGTAGAAATGCACCAGGATGGCTCACATCACAGTATTACTGGTCAATTATTTTTTTTAATTATTTTTAATGTAATAACTGTTTTTATTACTGTATCAACCAATGTAAGTGTATTATTCGGTTATACTTCCACATAATATCATTTTATAATATTTTTTGTTTATTGTTTTTTATTTATTGTTAATTAATTCTTTAATTGTTGTTTATAGTGTTCTACATCGCTTTGCAGAAAAGACATCTGCAGGTTTTGATTGGCAAGCATGGACACGCTTCGCTGTCGTCTAATGGCCCCTGAAAAACGCTCGTCTGCTAAATACTACAACTATAACTATAACTATAACTATAACTATAACTATAACTATAACTGCATTAGTACCGCCCTGCCTGCCTGCCTGTGACGAACTCACCTCTGACGAACACATAGTCTGGTCAAATATTTTTTTGATACTATATTTTTAATGTAATAACTGTTTTTATTACTGTATCAACCTATGTAAGTGTATTATTCAATTATACTTCCACATAATATCATATTATGTTTTTTTTGTTTGATTGTTCTTTTTAGTGTTGTGCATCGCTTTGGTGAAAAGTGTCTGCTAAATACTATAACTGTAACTGTAACTGCATTGGTGCCGCCCTGCCTGCTTGCCCGCCTGTAAGGAACTCACCTCTGACGAACACATAGATGCTGGCTGCGGTGATGCCGTCGGTGGCGGTCCTGATGTCCTGGTAGAAGCAGCGGTAGTAGCCCGTGTCATTGCCCTGGGCGTTGCTGAGCACCAGCGTCTTGCAGTAGGGCTTCCCCGCCTCCCCCCGGCACTCCTGCACCCGCACGGCCCTGGGACCGGGCCCGCCGGTCGGCCTCGCCCGCTCCGGATCCTGGGTCCCCTCCTGGGTCCCCTCCTGGGTCCCCTCCTGGCTCTGGCTATGGCTCTGGTCGTGACGATCA
Source organism: Setipinna tenuifilis (assembly GCA_030347295.1). Lineage (NCBI taxonomy): Eukaryota > Metazoa > Chordata > Actinopteri > Clupeiformes > Engraulidae > Setipinna > Setipinna tenuifilis. The sequence goes on along the minus strand of CM059288.1, from coordinate 6,090,372 downwards.
CTGGCCCGGGTCTTCTGGAGGGTGTCCTCAGGCCAGGCCCAGTCCAGTGTGTGCTGCCCCCTGGAGGTGAAATGGAGGACAGCAAGGAAAGGAGGTCAGAAGGAGGTCAGTGGCACCATGACACACAGTTGATAGGTGTCAAACAGGGTGACAAAAGGTCAACAGGGTGAACAGGGTGACGGCAGTTTTTCTAGAGGTGCTAGAATTCTGTTAGGAGTCAATTGTCCTTGTTCTCCCATTTTCACACGAGGAAATAGAAAAGAGAGAACCTCGGAAATAGCGAATCGCTTTTCGCCTGATTTTATCGACTGAATTTAAATGAGATCCCTCAACACCTTAATGACACTTTTCGCCAGGGCAGCAGGGCCGTAGGCTAGAAGAGTGCGATTTGGCTGACGCGGAAAAAAAAAGTCTCGACGAGCGAAAAGAAAAAGAAAAATCTTCCTTGACGCTTTCATTATCGGTCCCCTGTGGCAGGCTCATTCCCCTGTGCTGGCCCTGGCCGTGTCCCTCCTCCTCGCACCAGCGGGGCTGAGAAAGGTGCTTATTATTCTGCCTAATGTATGCGGCGAGCAGCTCATAACCTCCCAAGTTTCCCCCTTTTCCATCTATGCAGCTGATGGACTGATAAATCACACATATTGCGTTTCCAAAAAATAAGTCTCCTCGTGTAATCCCCTTGCTACCTTAGTCATAGAACACGTCTGTTATTACAATCACGGTTCCACGCGGCTAAAACAACACAGCCATTCCCCCCTTGCGGGCTCTGCAGGGATGCTGCTTTGCGTCAAGCGCTCTTAGGGCACAGACGCACCGAAAATGAGGCAACTAAAGCCGTCTCAGGAATTAGATCCGAAAATAACACAAACACGAAAAAACTCAAATCTGTGTCAGAACAATGAGCTGCTTCATTCTTCCTCCTCCTCCTCCTCCTCCTCTGCATCTTCAAAGCCTCCTGTGACGCTGCATACTGATTGCAGGGACTGTGGAGAGGACAGATACAATGAGAGTTCGGCTGAATTCCTCACTGTGGCAAGGCTATCCACAGGAGTGGATCTTTTTTTTCTTTCTTTCTTTTCTTTCTTGCTTTTTTTTATTTCATGAGTACTCCTTGACAATCTCTGTGGGAATGCATCCAGGGAAATTATTTGCCTTTACAAGCCCTGTTCAGCTGTAGGGGGGGAGCCAAAAAAACTTAATCAAATGGATATCTTGGCAGGAGCTACTCCTGAGATTTCATAAAAATCTGCAAGAAATGAAAAGCTGAATTGCTTTCTTAACCCACTTTAAAACAAAACATGCTGTTAACATTGTCAACGTGGCTAAGGACCATGAAACTATGATTGGATAGATACCAAATATCTCCCACATTTTTTTTTTGTTTTAAGAAAAGAAAAATGTCTTGACACCTTTGTTGACGTTAATCCTGTTAAATCTCATACCTGCATGTAATGGTCAGTGTGTCTCCGGCTTGAATCACAAGATCTTCTCTGAGGATGTCAAGGGTGGGCGGAGTCATAGAATAACCAATCACCAGACCTGGGAGAAACAGGAAGAGGAAGAGGAAGAGGAAGAGGAAGAAGAGCGATAGGCCTGAGTGAGAGTGTCCATCTGAGGCCGCCCGCCATGCGGAAAGCAATGTTTCTGACAGCACACCTGGCCGAACCTGTCAAAGCCCCTCAGTGTCCAGCGCTGCTGAAATCAGGCATGGCGGACGCTTGGACAGCGCATGTGTTTTTATTACACGACTTTGCTTTTAAGTCATCAGATACATCACCCACCCCCCTCACACACACACACACACACACACACACACAACACCCACCCACCCCAACCCCTCTCCCCGGCCTCTTTACTCACTTTCACACACCAGACACACAAAGGACACACAAAAAAAACCCTACTCAGACACACTCTCCTCTCCAAGGAGGCAAGTAGGCGATTGGATCTGTCATGTATAAACAGCGTACTGGGGCTTAGGCTCTCGGTTGTGACACCGCTAAGATGGCTTACATTAGCAAACGGCCCACGTCAGGACTAGTTATCATTAAGGCCAGAGAAAAGCCCTCTGTGTGTTATTAGACTTCTGCTCGGGGGCAAAGTGTGTGTAAAAACGTCACCGTGACTTATGCGACAGCTGGCTATGGTTAGGGGTGAACCAGTCATCGCCACTCGAGATGCCGAAAATTGAAAGGTGTTATGTGAGAGGGTGGGAGGGTCAGAGGGATAGCTTTGTGCCAATTTGTCTGAAAAATGAGTCACGCGGAGGGAGAGAACCCCTCTAAAGATTAACGGGTAAAAAAAAAACACAAAAAAAAAAAAAAAAAAAAAAAACTAAACACGGGGATAATTGTTTCCCACTGCTGATCGAGCCAAAAGAGTAGCAAAAATCTCCTGCACTTGTAAGGCACGTTAAGCTTTATAACCAAGAATGCACTGTCACCTGATGTTGGAATAGGGCTAATGACAAAGCACTATAAAGCCTTAAGGCTACAGTTATAAGTATGTATAAATACTTACAAATACTTATATTGCATTGAATATACATTTGTGTTTACATTCCTTCATAAATTATACATAAACACATTCATAAACTATATACTATACTATAATTATCTATAAACACATTCAGAAATTCCTTTATGAATGTGTTTATAAAGTCTTGTGAATACAAGCTTCATAGAAAGTGTTACCCAAAAATCTCCTGCACAATACGAGGCGTGATGAAGAGGAAGCTGAGGAGAGAGCAATCTGTCAGCAGCACAAATATTGTCTCACTGCTGAACATGCAGATCACATTGTCATGCAGAAAAATCAATCTTGTTCCCGGTGCAGACTGTGTTTTTGGAGGAGCACAAATAGAAGCTCATGCTCAGGATACAAGCCCCTGCCAATGTGACAGGAGGGCGTTTTTATGTGTATTTCTATTTGTGTCTCTTTGCCACACTGTCAAAGCAGTTTGAGCTACAGCCTTTATATGAAATGTGCTATACAAGTAAAGATTATTATTATTATTATTATTATTATTATTATTATTAGTAGTAGTAGTAGTAGTAGTAATAGTAACAGTAGCAGTAGTAGTAGCAGCAATAACAGTAGCAGCAGTAGTAGTAGCAGCAGTAGCAGTAGTAGTAGTAGCAGCAATAGTAATAGCAGCCGTGGCAGTGGTAGTAGTAATAGCAATAACAGTAGCAGTAGTAAAAGTATTATCTTTGAGATTGCTGCACACTGCTGACTGTTTGCCTTTGTGGGGCTCATCAGCAGAACAGGACCATGAGACAGCATGAAGAGGCAGATGAGCAACAGGAACATGAGACTGTGAGACAGCGTGAGGAGGCAGACAAGCGATCGAGCGACAGGAACCCTTTGGCCACCTCTCCTGCTGGCGGCAGCCAAACGAGTCAGACGGAGTGTTTTTCAGGGGCCATTGGACGACAGCGAAGCGTGTCCGCGCTTGCCAATCAAAGCCCGCTGACGTTCAGCACCATTGCGTTTCATGTACACAACCTCGGTGCTTCACACACATCCTGCCCCTCCGCTCCACAATGGAGAATGGATGCGGTTCTGTAAATATTTGATGGCGAGCCAGGGACCTGTTTATAGTTAGGCTTGAGTCGACAGCACAGTACAGACAGCACTGCACTTCCCTTTCGTTGGCCCGCTGTTGTTGCTTATGTTGCCATTCTGAGCACCCCCCCCCCCCCCCACACACACACACACACACACACCACCACCAACACCACCGTCACCCCCAAAAAATGGGAAAGAAAAGTAAGTAAAGTCATGCTGCATTGTAAACAGAAGAATAGCACAGAGACACTACCATAGCTTGTTCATTACAGCTACTGTAGTCCCAGTTGTACTTTAGTTTTCAGAGAGCACTTGACATACACACTAACAGACAGCATAGTGGGCACGCCGCTCCATATGCCTGCTTACTAAGAGAGTGCATTGCCATCAGTTTCTGAATAATGTCTGCCTTACCATTACTGTAGATGACTACACAGTACAGACATTTCAGAGACAAAAGTCACAAAAACACCCTCTCATGTCTTCATACAATGTGCCATCAGTCAGTTACAGTGTTTAGTTAGTGAAAGCGAAGATTTTGTTCATCCTTGAGAACTTGCTTCTGCCAGCAGGTATAGTTTGCCTTTGAAAAGTCTCAGCTATGTGAGTAGTGTATGTGTATGTGCCGCATTGTTTTACTGCCCACCTACAGTATCATTCTGCTCTTGTGTCTGTTCTTTTATTCGTGAAGCAAAAGTGATGCAAAAGACCTTGAGGTACCCTTGTGTATGACTTGCTCTGTGTAAATACAACTAGTTGAATAACAAAATAAACACACACACACACACATACACATACACACACACACACCCACACACACACACACAGACACACACAAAGGTTGGCCACATCTTGGGGCTGTTCTCTCTAACTCTAGAGTCAGAGAGTCAGAGCACAGCACAGGAGTGAGTGTGTGTGTGTGTGTGTGTGTGTGTGTGTGTGTGTGTGTGTGTGTGTGTGTGTGTCTGTGTGTGTGTGTGTGTGTCTGTGTCTGTGTCTGTATGTGTGTATGTGTGTGTGTGTGTGTGTGTGTGTGTGTCTGTGTCTGTGTCTGTGCTGTGTGTGTGTGTGTATTTGAAGTAAAAAAAACACACACACACACACACCAGTCCTCCGCGGCCATTCCTGCGAGCCCTTTTCCCATGACAACATCTAACACACTCTCTGGGTTTACTGAGGGGGAAACAGACCCAGCATGACCAGGACAAATAAAAGCGGAGTGGGGGAAAAGGGGATCCGATCTGTGGCCCTGCTCCCTACGGAGGCGGCCTGCAGCCTGCCGGCCTGGAAGGACCAGGAGTGGGAGAGACCTTGTGAAAACATGTCCAGCGAAAGGCTGGCCTGCTCACCCCACAGA
>CM059288.1:6077945-6082945 GCA_030347295.1 Setipinna tenuifilis | reverse complement strand
TGAGATTTAAACAGCTGCAGAACACAGATACATACATTCGCACATTATCAGCATATAGTACTGTACTGTAAATCCTTTGGCAAAGTATACCGTCATGACTGCCTTTGGGCAGTTTGCCCGAGACGGAATATCTCAATTTCAAATAACGCACTCTCATTTTTCCAGAGCAGTTGGATAGGAGTGAGTGATGGATAACAACCCACGCCCCTGCCTCAGAGAAAGATATCTCTGTTTTTCTTTCTTTCTCGCTCTCCCAGTCTTGATTTCTTTCACTCTCTCTGCCTCTATCTCTCTTTCTATCTCTCTCTCTATCTCTCTCTCTGTGTCTCTCTCTGTCTGTCTCTCTATCTCTCTTTCTCTCTCTTGCTCTCTCTGCCTCTCCCTCTCTCTCTCTTTCTCTCTCTTGCTCTCTCTGTCTCTGCCTCTGTCTGTCTCTCTCTTTCTCTCTCTGCCTCTCTCTATCTTTCTCCCTCTGCCTCTCTCTCTCTCTCTCTCTCTCTCTCTATCGTTCCTAGTGATAGCCCTTCCGCTGACTATAGAGAGATTTATTACTTGCCAGTAGGTGCTTTTGGCATGAAGGGTGTCAGATGTTGTCTGAATGTTTTGTTATTTTTCCAATAGGAGGAGAAAAAGTCACACTCTATACCTCATTGCATACACACACACACACACACACACACACACACACACACACACACACAGACGACGACTTTTATACACACACAATAGGATACATAAACATTACATAAACACACACACAATAAAGTATGCATACATACAATATGACACACATACATAACACACAAAATGGAAACATACAAAACACACACACACATACACACACTAAATGGTAAATATACATAAACACACATACACACATACACACACACACACTCCCACACACACGTACGTACAAGCATGTAAACATCCTTATCATAAAAAACAGTCCCATAGCCGTAGGTGCCTATCTGAATATGCTGGACATGCTCTTGTGAATGACCGATAACACAGAGACCCATGTCAGTGGCCATTTCTCAAATGTGCTTCAGTGAGCTCGAAAACCAGCTCGTATATAAATATATATATATTCACACTTCAGTGGGCCTTTGGCTTGTGACAGCTATGGATTTGTGTGTGTGCCAGATGTCAATATCTTCCATATGGGCGTACGTTTCCGCACTGACAAAGACCCTGTGTCTTGGAAGCAGCAGAGGAAGTGAGAGAGAGAGAGAGAGAGAGAGAGAGAGAGAGAGGGAGAGAGAGAGAGAGAGAGAGAGAGAGAGAGAGAGAGAGAGAGAGAGAGAGAGAGCGAGAGAGGAAGAGAGAGAGAGAGAGAGAGAGAGAAAGGAAGAGAGAGAGAGGGAGAGAGAGGGAGTCAGCGTGTGGATTTTACATACTGCTATAAACTGATATATGACCACACATTAGAGATTACAGAGTTCAATCTTGGTCAGAGGTGATAAAACTCGCGCAATTTTGATGTATTTGGCAAAACGGACCCATGGGGAGGAGGAGGGCGCATCCGTTGCACCGCCTTTAAGATCCTGTGTGACTCCATGTTCACGACTGTCTGCGTATGTTTGACCTTTTTATAAAAACTGTGACCAAAAAAACCCAGTAAGATGAGTGACAACTATGCAGCACATTTGTTGTTGTAGATGGATTTCAAAAGCTACAGATAAAGCTTTATCTGTAGCTTTTGAAATCCATCTACAACAACAAAAACCCAATGTTTCGATAAACCCACGACTTCAGACATAAATCTTTTACATTGTGTATAGTTCAGCAGGTTTGCTAAATGTGGCCTTACTCTGGGACACATGATCGTTCACAGAGACTGGTTTGGGACCATCAGTGGCTTCAAGTACAAAGCCCAAAGTTTCTGTGGGACGTTGTTTTGGAACCTATTTAGTCAGTTCTAGCTGAAGCTTACAGTACAAAGTCCAAAGTATCTGTTTATGTTTTTTGAGACCTATTTGGTATCTATAGCTGTAGCTTCCAAAAAAATCAGAGTATCTGGAAATGTTGTTTGGCATCTGTTTAGACACCTACAGCCAAAGTTTGTGTCTGTGGATGTTATCTGGGACCTATTTAGGCAGCTACAGCAGGCGTGTAGAATAAAAAGTATGTAAAAGTAATGTATCTAACATATCTTGTTTGGGAACTGCAGTATTTAGGTGCCTATAACTAGAGCTTAAAATAAAAAGTTGAGAGCATAATGGTGGATGTTGTTTTGGACCTTTTCCGGCAAGGCATAGATGAAGCTTAAAAATAAAAAGTTGAGACTTTTTTTATGCAGGCATAAATGATGCCTTAAAATAAAAATTTGAGAGCAGTGCTAGTAATGCTAAGAGGTCCCTGCCAGGCCCCACTGAAATAAAAAGTTGAGACTATTTGCGGATATTGTCTGGGACCTTTTTAGTCAGGCATAAAAGGAAGCCTCAAAATAAAAAACTCGAGAGTAGCGGTGTATGTTAAGAGGTTCCTGCCAGGCCCCTCCAACACTGCTCTAAAAAATAGACAGTGTTACTAAAGCACGGCAGCACCCCGGCTGAAAGGCCTGGGTAGGGGTAGGGGTAGGGGTAGGGCTAGGGGTAGGGGTAGGGGTAGGGGGTAGGGGTAGGGGGTAGGGGGTGGGGGTAGGGGTAGGGGTAGGGGTAGGGGTAGGGGGTAGGGGTAGGGGTAGGGGTAGGGGTAGGGGTAGGGGTAGGGGTAGGGGGTAGGGGTAGGGGTAGGGGAGCATGTTCAGTTTCACAGCGCGGCTATGGGAAGGACCCTCTTAACCTCGTGAACAAATGATGTTGTTACATTACATTAGGGTTTAGCAGCTCTTCTCTCCCGTCCATCACCATCAGGTACTGCTCATGTAACACCTAGCGCTTCATGAAGCTTAGCTGTGGGATCTACAGACACTCTCTCTATATATAGAGTTACTGTAAACCCTTTAAGTGTATGCCTTCATTGTAGACATCAAGAATGATTGCCACACAGACCAGAACACAGGCCAGTTTTTGCTGAGTTGAAATAATAATTGTAATATACTCCCCTGACAGAGTGCAAATGTATATGGAATGAGCCATGTGGGTTTGGGAGAGCGTTAAGAAAAAAGCCCTGCGCTGAAGGCACCAGTGTTTACTTAACACTAAACACGTGAGTGAAACCAGAAATAAAGGGCAAATTGGCGCGGGTATAAACCTTTTCATTAGGACTGAATGCGTGACACCCAAGAATAACAGCCCCTGTGCACAGAGCACACTCTTTCAATACAGATGTGTCAATCACAGCGTAAACGACGGTATAGAGCCAATTACCAAAGGGGCCTTGGAGATAAGATTTTTCATTGCTCTCTCCTATAAACAGGCTGTCACGAGCCAGTGGCTGCTCGAGTGTAAGCCCCATGGCCACATTTACGATGTATGGAAAGTGCAAATAGGGGCGGTCAGGGCTTTTACATCTTTGATGTGGAATATTAGGGGAAGTAATTTACACTTCCCGCTGACAACCGACAACCACACCCATGCTCCAATCAGTGGCCAGCTCTCTCATCTATCGCCTCTCGCCTCTCTCTCTCTCTGTCTTTCTCTTTCCCTCTCGTCTCTCATCTCTCTCTCTCTCTTTCTCTCTCTCTCTCTGGTCTCTGATCTCTGGTCTCTCTCTCTCTCATCTCCCTCTCTCTCTCTCTCTCTCCCTCTCTCTGGCGAGCCAGGCTGGCCTGGAACCTAATTCTCTTTGATGAGTAAAGGCAGGGCTGGGTAACATCCATTCGTCACAGCCCAGGAGGCCTGAAGTCAAGCTGTCTTGTGTATTTTGACATGCGAGTCGGCCACAGACAGTAGATAAATCATGTGCCTGCTCCTAAGCTTTGGAGTGGGGGGGTATGTGGAAAGGAAGGTTTTGTGTGTGTGTGTGTGTGTGTGTGTGTGTGTATATGTTGGTATATGTATATGTGTATATGTATGTATAAGGGTGGTTGTCTGTATGTACACTTATGTGTTGGTGTGTGTGGGTGGCTATGTGTGTGTGTCTGTGTGTATGTGTGTGTGTGTGTGTGTGGGGGGGGTGCCATTTTCTTTCTGTGAAACACAAAGCCTGTTTTCCTCTCTCTCCTGTGAGGTGGTTCCAGGGGAGCTGGAGGGGCCCCACCAAGTGAAAGGATGAGTCCATGTGGCTTCACACACACGGAAGGAAACATGGAGGCTTTGATAGAGGCGGACATGACACACACACACACTCACACACTACATACGCACATACTGCGTACGCACACACAAAGTCACACAATACATACGCACACACACACTCACACACTACATACGCACATACTACATATGCACATGCTCACACACTACATATGCACACATACACAATCACACACTACACACACACACACACACTACATACGCAGATACCATATACGCACACTCTCACACACTACGTATGCACACACACTCACACACTACATACACACACACTACACACACATACACTCACACACACTCATATACACACACTACATACACACACGCTCACACACTACATATGCACACACACACACTCACACACTACATACACACACACGTATTGCACACACATACACTCACCCACACTTATATGCACACACACACACTACACACACAAACACACACACTACACCCACCTCACATGCTACATATGCACACACGCACTCACACACTACATACACACACACTACAGACACATACACTCACCCACACTTATATGCACACACACACACTACACACACAAACACACACACTACACCCACCTCACATGCTACATATGCACACACGCACTCACACACTACATACACACACACTACAGACACATACACTCACACATACTCATACACACACACACACACACACTCACACACACTCATACACACACACACACTACACACACTACACCCACACACACACATCCCACTCAATCCCTCCCTGAGGTCTCCGCGGGGTAAATTTCCTGTTTTGCTGTCTGTATTT
>CM059288.1:6062945-6070445 GCA_030347295.1 Setipinna tenuifilis | reverse complement strand
GCCCAGTAAATGGATGTTGAGATGTCAAGATGGACTACCCTTCCCTCTCTCTCCCTCTCTCCCTCCCTCTGCGAGAGGTTTCTATCAGAGGGAGGACAGCCACACTCGCCCACCTGACATTAGAGAGCCATAGTTGATTCTTTTCTAAATTCACGTCCTGACACTGTGGACACGGCTTGTGAGTCGGCTTGCTGTTTCACGTCACGTTGTGTTTGATTTACTGTTCTGTTCAGCAGTGAGGACACCTTCTTTCAAAGACAGGGGAGTACAGTCTCCCAGCAGTAGGCTGCTTCAAGATGCTGCCTCTGGATCACACTTTGCACTTTCCTGATAATCACTTGCTGTGGCTCATACACTCTCAGAAATGAAGGTACAGAATTGTACTTTTTGGGGACACAAACCTTGTCACACCGGCAGTACTGTCAAAGGCACATAATTCTACATTTTAAGCACTGTTTTACAACTAGTTTGTACCTTCTCCAGAGCTCCAGAGAGATACACATCCACACCTCAGATATTAGCCTTTGGGGGTACATTAATGCTGGTTGTACCCCAATATACAGATTTGTACCCCTACTGTCACCTTATTTCTCAAAGTGTAGACAGGCAGCTTGAAGGCTTAAAGGCAAACTCAAGCCGTTTTCAAAGCTCTCTCCCAACTGCAAAAGCAAGATGTGTCACACCCACATAAGACTATGACAGCAGCCTAAATGTCTGTGCTTGCATTACACATTAAACATTACATTAACCGGGAAGGGGGGTTGGGGGGGGCTGAGGAGAGCTGAGGGGAGTGGGACAGACAGGGGTGCAAAATATGAGGTCATCTGAGCAGCGTCTGGTTCGAATTATCCCCGAGACGTCTCGCTCGGACACATGCGCTCCCCGTGCGAGGGCGGAGGATGAGGATGGCATGCGTTGACAGAGACCATTCCTGTCTGCAGGGAACCTCCTGCGCTAGTGCTAGTGTTGTGCTCGCCATGGCAACCGCGCCGCGGAAAACGGCAACTCCGCCTGCATGTCCAACGTCTCACAAACTCACAAACTGACACCTGTGGTGAATGACTCTCTCTCTCTCGGTCTGTCTCTCTCTCTTTCTCTGTCTTTCTCTCTGTTTCTGTCTCTCTCTCTGAAGCCCACTATCATTCTCTTTCTCCTTTTCTGTCTCTCTCTTGCTCTCTCTTTCTCTGTCTCTCTCCTTCACTCTCTCTCTCTGTTTCTGTCTCTCTGTCTCTGAAGCCCACTGTCATTCTCTCACTCTCTCTCTTTCTCTCTCTCGTTCTCTCTCAGCCCCCCCTCTCTATCTCTCTCTCTCTCTCTTCCTCAGCCACTTTTTTAATGGTTTTTACTTCACCTCTTCATACACTGGCCCAGCAGTTGCTCGTCGGCCCGTTCCCCAAAGAGCAGCAGCAGCATTCCTGTGTGCTCCTGTGGGCCTGTGCGGGAGGCTGGAGCAGATACTCGACCAGGGGGCTGGACGCAGTACAGATCCCCCCCGTGTCTCCCAGGAGCAGAGTAGAGCACGGCGTCTAAAACCCACAGAGGAGCGTTTTTGACACTTCTGTTGGCCAATCTTGATATCAATCGACCATAAAGGAACGTCTCTCAGTGACGCCCATGCTGCGAATTTGGTTACAGCCACAGTGGTGTGCAGGGGATACTGGAAGGGGGGTAAGGGGGGTGGGGGGGGCAATTCCCCAGCGAATCCAATATACGCCTATCTATTGTAATCTTCCAAAACCTGCCTCCTTGTTCACCCGAGATGTTTCCCCAATGATGGAATTCCGGACAATTTCTTCTCTGCTGGCTGGCTGGCAGGAGAGTGGCTGTTAGTTCTGGAGATGGTGACTGCCTGAGGGAGGGTTGTGCCAGGGGAGTTAAACACTAAGGCGATCATGCTGCTGCCACACAGCTGTGCACACATTCAAGCATCATTTGGTGCCATACAGTGCCCGAGTAGTCATCATCAAGAAAATAATAAAAAACACAAAATGTGCAATTAAAAGTTAATTAGGGCCAAAAAAAAACCAAAAACAAAACAAAACAAAAATGAAGGCGAAAGCACTGCACACTGCAGGCCACATATGTGCCAAAGGACTACATGCATCAGCTGGTCTTGGACAGGATTCAGGCCCATTTGTTAATGTCCAGATGTGCTGACTGGACTAAATTTGTCAAAATGTGTGGGTGAGGCTCTGACACTTACACTTTTACATTGTCGACCACTCGCCTGTGTACTGACTGGCAACAGCCTCAAAGCCTAGGTGGGGTTTTTGTTCAAAATCAAATGTGACTACTCTTGCTATGCAGAGGCTGCTGGCTGTACATTAGTACTGTACTGTAGGAATGAATGCCTGTGGTGATGTCAGTTAGATTTATAGATAAGTGTCATTGCTGTTTATGTAAGAGTTCCCTCTTGCACAGAAATTGCCAAAGCTATGGGTGAATGCTGCAGCCCTGAGTGACTAAAACACGTTGTTCTCTGGACCATCAAGCTCTGGATGTAGTCAGGGTGTAGGGTGGTTTCTATTTTACACTTCTCTAAAAGTGACCGAGTCAACTTAAAGTACATGAATAATGGAAAGATGTGCATGTGATCATCTGAAAACTACTGAGTGAGAACAGAACTCTTTTACTTTTAGTGCACCGGGCCATCCTTAAAATGAAACAGACCACCCAAGCTGCCAACACGAGGTGAGAAATAGACTACAAATGTACCGTATACCAATATCGATGCAACTGAAGACACCTCACAAAGCAATTATGCCCATTCAGCCATGCACAATATCATAATTTGTCTAAAGACCAATGGACACACCAAAGTACCACTGGGTCAAACTAAGCTATTGAAAAATAAATCAATCATGAATTAAATATTTGCCATTGCCAGTGAAAGTTTGGACCAGCTTTTGTAGTGCTTATTTGAATGATTGCAACAGGCTTAGGCTAAGGAGCTTGGATCTGTCTAAATCCAGAAAACGTTGCGTTTTAATAACATGCTTCACAAAACTTGCCAGTGAAACGCAGGACTCTCACAAACTTTTTGCATTCTACTCCAAACAGCAATCTCTCATTCTTACCTGTGGCATAAGCGATCCCAATCCAAATCCGACAGAAAAACGTAAGGTCTCTCTTCATTTCCAGATTTCCCAGTCCCCGAAATGATTAGATTTTTGTCATCAAAATCAGTGTTTTGATTGTGCCAAAACGCAGTCAGCAGTTGGGAAAGTAGAGGAAAGTAGGTAACTCCGTGCATGGACAACCAGGTGAGCTTCAGTGAAGCACTTCTATACTTCTCCCTGTTCACTCACTCACTCGCATCAGCCTGGCAATAGAGCATGTGTGAATTGTCACGCTAAAAGAAGTGCGCTTTTCCTGCTGCGAGAATTCATGAGGGTCTGAGTAGATTCACGATGATTTCCTTTTCCCTCGCTCGTGACTGGAAGAGCGCATCCACCCTCTTGTGTTGCGTTCAGTTCAGACGCATTGTGAAGTTGCAAACATCTGAAAAGTTTTCTTTTCCTCTAGAGGAAATGAAAACGAAGCTATTTCACGCTGTGTGACTTGTGAGAATGTCAGATCAATAGATGCGCTTTGTAAGGCATCTTAATCTAGTTGCAAACTGTGTCATATAGTTTATAACTGCTGAATGCGCAGATGTACTCTCAAGATTACAGTCTGACAATTGGCCAATATTTATTTTATTTGCCTTCTCCAAAAATGCACCTTACAGCATTTTGGGGTTTGTTGGAGCCAGCATCATATATATTTTTCCATCTGCTCATATGGTTTTAAGTGAACAGACGTCAAGAGAACATAATAAACAGCTTTTCCTCTCCTCCACCTTCTCAGTAGGCTTTCTGCACAACCGACGTGATGCCCAAAGCTTTTTTCCTCCCTATAGGGACTTTTTAAAACTGTGAATGAGAACCAGGTGCGTGCGCATCTCTGCGCGTATGTCCTTGGTGTAAAGGCCGTCGCTTCTAATATATGTTTCAGGAAGCAACCGACGAGCCAGAAACATAATTCTATAAGGAAATAGACTCTCAGCACAGCGAAATCAGCTGAACTCAGCTATTTGTGTGGTATTTTTGAGGGTGAGAGTCGCCGTGTGTGTGTGGGTAAGTGTATTAATAACCATACTTTTGTACACTGTGCATAATGCAGTCATAAGTCTCTCCACTCTGTTGTGTGATTTTTGTAAGTGTGTGTGCGCTTTTTATGAGCATAAAGTTGTGGGCAGAGGGCTTAGGGCATTAGTGCAAATATTTTGCAATTACTGATTCAATAAATGCTTACCATCAAACTTGATATTCTTATTCAGCTATTCTCCAAAGTTTGACAAAAAAGTTATTTTAAAATTATGCTTCTGCAATCATGAACAAGCACTTGAAGTTCATGAATCTATGATTGCACAAAGAGGGTAAAGTAAGTAATGTACTCTGTGTTCTAACCAAAAGCTTTGCAGAATCCTTCATGGGGCTTCCTCGGGTTCCCCGTGTGGTGGAAGAAGAGGTTGGATGTGGAACACAGTGTTGCTCGTCATAACTGCGAACAATAACAAGTGAAAGTGCACGTTTCAATATTATGCTAGGCCGTGCTTGTTTGTCCTCACCTCAGGCATGGACCCCGGCTCACCCCAAACAAGCAGTGGCCGCCTTTGATTGGGTACAGTTAAACATCCCCGCTGCTGCTACTTAAAACAAAAACTGAAAACTCTGGGCAAAAAGAAACAGTTCCTCCTCTTAGACATACAATGGAGGTGTAATGAATTCACACAAGGAAGGAATTACCTGTTAACGTATCAGTTGTACATGTCTAAACATGGAGCTATTCATGTTTTTTTTTCTTTTTTGACAAAAATACGGCTTAGGATATAAGCAACACCACAATAGCTAGAACAAAACAACATACAATACCATTATTACAATATAAACAACTGAATAATAAACATTTAATGAAATTAACGGTAGCAACTATGGCCATTAGCGTCTGCAAAGGCTTTATTTCCCAACCGTTGTTCCCCAGGGACGGGGCTCAAGGTCCAGTCCTTGAAGCGCCGCGTGTCTCCATCATCCCCTTCCTGTTCTGCGGCCACCGCGAGCGCGCGTTCACTATCATCGGAAGGATGTGTCACAGGTCGGCTGCCCGCCTCGAGGCCTGCCAAAGGGCCGCCTCTACCCCCTGCCGAGCCCGAAAGCAGTTTGGCTTTTTTACGAGCCACATAGCAGGGCCCTGAAGTGTATCGGCTTACTGCAGGGCGGACTTCGCTAGCAGCGTGCCTGATCCGTGAGGAGCAGGACAGGAGAATAATGAAAGAAAAACAGGGCCAAATAAATACACAGGACATTTTCGCGCCAGTATTTTTTGTGGCCACGGCCTCCACTCAACGTGTTCCGTGTCGTGTTTCGCAGTCGGAATGGTAATAGGTCAGTGAAGGGGTGGAGGCATGTGTAATACTGCTGATTTAAATAACCGTTTTCCTACTCCGTGTTGTTTTAAAACTATTAACTTGTTGTTTTTTTCTTTTTCTTCTCTAAAATCTAACCCTGGGGAGGACGGCGCTGGTTCCTGTTCCAGTGGTGGTGACAGCGGCCAAACCACATCCTGTCCGCCAGGGTCCCCAGGAGGACAGTAAAAGGGGTCGGGGGCATCGGTGCTGTCCTCCTGTTTGTCTGACCCCTTTGCAGGGGAAGAGGGAGGAAGTAGGATGTTGGTGCACTTGTCTGTTTTTATAGATAACAGGAGTCTCATCCTCACAGCCTCCAGATCCGGCAGTCCTCTCCAGGTGCCCCCCATCCCCCGTCTCTCACCACCTCCCTCCCACCCCCCTCACAATACCCACCTTTCACTTCCCACAATACCCTGCAACCTACCCGCCTCCTCCATTAAACTAATGCATGGCATTCTTCATGCTGCAGAATGATTGGCTGAGTTTATCTCATCATCAAAACATGACAGTGTGAATATCAGCTATATGCAGAAGTGAATGGCCTCATTCGACTTGGCTGCCAAGATGACTGGCTAGCTGGCTGGCTAGCTTGACATGACATCGACTGAGATCGGACGAGATTTGACGATTGACAGTCGCCAAATCCAGAGCTACAGCTGGTAGTCTGGTCCAAATGTCACGGTACTGAAACGTCGCGGGAGGAAGGAAACAAACTAAGCCAGCTGCTTTCCAATTTATCAGCTGTCCATCGACAGAATCTCGTCCGATCTCGCTCGATGACGTCACCATGTGAAGCGAGCCAGCCACCCATCCACCCAGCCAAGCTGAACGAGACCAATGTCAGATTGGGGTTATACGTATAGAGTAGGGGCGCCTTGCATGGGGCAGCACTAAGTGGGAGAAAGTGGGGGAAAGTAAGGACGGTTCTGAGGTCCAAGCATTGACAGGGGGCCCTTCGAGGACACCGTTTATCTCATTATTAATCACAGGGGGGCCCCAAAATTGAATTCTTTCGTTGGCCCCGGAACCCTGGAGCCCTGTAATGTGCCTCTGCGGGGTTCTGTTGTGAATGCCTGGGGGAACTAGGCGGCCGTCTTGGCCCAAACGGACCTGGCCTCCTCTGGCCACTGTGCGGTTCAGGACTGGTTGTTTTGGCGGAAAGGCTGAGCGTGGGTGTAAACACTTGACAACTTCCTGTCATTCCAAGGAGACCTGACAGGGTGCAGTGAACCACAGAGGCCTCAGCCTCCTGCCTCATCCTCCTGCATCCAAAGCGCAGACAAATAAATAATACTAAATGGCAAGAAATCGAAGCACACACAAAACACACAGTACTGAAAAGCAAAAAAACGAAGTACATACAAACACACAGCACTGAATCGCAAGAATCAAAGCACACACAAACGCAAACACACAAACACACAGTACTGAACCACAAGAATCAAAGCACACACACACACACACACACAGTACTGAATCGCAAGAATTGAAGCACAAACAAACACACAGAGCATGACTGAAATAAAGCACATACAAACACACAATACTGAACCGCAATAATCAAAGCATAGACAAATAGCCTACACAGTAGAGCACCACAAGAACCAGACACACAGCAGAACATACAGCAAGAATCCAAAAACATTCAAATACATGAAGAAACTACAATAAACAAACGCTAGATGCGAAATGACTTTGGCTTTATTAATGTTGTTTTTAAAACAAAAGAGACACTACTGGTTAAGTGTAAAAAAAAACATACAAATCCATGTAAGTGCATTAATCAAAACTTTTACAACTTATTCATCAAAGGTTTAATGAAAACGCTTGACTTTAATCCTTTTCTACCCTCTAACATGTTACCTTACTGCCAAGTAGTGATTTAAAGAGTTCCAAAGTGGCTCAGGACACCGTCAATACAGCCCAACATTTAAACTTGAACAGTTTTAAACAGACATGAACAAAGAAATGAAACAGAAAGAAGCATTTTTTCGTAAGATGCAGCCTCTACAGTAAAAGAAAACAATCAATCTTGGTTGATCTAACCCTAA
>CM059288.1:6032945-6052945 GCA_030347295.1 Setipinna tenuifilis | reverse complement strand
TAAAGATCGCTGCCTGGTGATGATGTAGACACAGGAAACTTTAATGAGAAAGTACTTCCCACAAATAAAGGCCTAATGAGAGGAGAGTGTTCCAAAGAAATAGTTGCCCCGTGATTGTTATTACAAGGAAACATTGTGACATTATTTCCGATTTAGTTAGAAAGCATATGCTGTAAATGTCCCAGACAAGTACTGAATATCTATAAAACACTGCGTTTAAGATGTCAAGTGCCTTGCTCAGATCACAATAGCCACTGCTGCCGCCCACCTACAGCCGCAGCGAAACATCAAGAGCTAAACGCCTCTACTGTTTGTAAACATAACCCAGGCGGCAGGCTAGCTAGCACGCAGGCTAAGCGTTAGCTCCGCAAACGTTGCTGTTTTTATAGCGTCTAATGCATATGACGATCAATGCTGAAGACAAAATATACACATGTACAGCTTCGCTTCAAACCTGTTAATTGTCTGCAAATCTGTTCGTTCAGAAACTGTCTTTATCCAGTGGGCTTCCTTGCCAACGACGCGCATTCATTCGCACATGTCTGCTACATCTCGGAAGGCATTCAGACAGTACGCTTTCCCTGATTGGCTGGGATTATGTAACTTGTTCAGTACCCTACAGTCAACAGAACACTCTGTACAACCGAGTGTTGACACAAGACAGACGCAGAGATATTCCACCTTACATTCAAAAACTGCAGTCTGAAGAACATCCTTTCAAAGTATATGAATAACCAAAAATAACATTTATGAATTACTCATAAATAATGATATATTAGAAGTCAAATAATAGACCATCATCTTTGGAACAAATCGAATAGCCTAAACTGGGATGAAATACAATGCTCAAAAGCTATTTTCCTTTTTTCTATAAGTAACATAAAATGTGTCTTGTCTATTTCTCATAGGTATCCCAATGCACAAACTGCAGCTAAGCCTATTCTTCCAGGGTTATCAGTTGTAAGAAGAGCAGAGCAGTGTCATTTCAATTTGTGCTCAACCAGGGCCTTGCGATATTAAATGGCTCTTGTTTTGTTATGAAAGCCAAAGCATTGTGCAGTTCAGATGCTATGAGAATTTAATGTATTTATTTATTTATTTATTTATGAAGCGAATACATTTGCAGACAATGAAAGGCTAAACAGTTGAAGCATTTTTTTTTACAAAAAGATGTCTTCCAGAAAGTTCGTAGGCTATGTCAGAGGCCCCACATTCAACCGGCTGCTATCACTCATCCTGGGTCAACTTTATTGGTTGGCCACAAGCCGCTTAGTCTACAGTGGAAATCAATTGTTCAGTTAAACTAAACACAGTCTCACCTGCTGAGGCTGCTTTTATTTATGGCTTTAATATACATTTTAATATACATCCTTCTACCAAACTGCGAACGCTTGTTTTTAGCCTTTCAGTCACATGAAATCTTAAATCAGAGGATCATTTCCCCCCTTGACTTTGACTGATGCAAACTATGCCTAATGATTCTCTGAGCAAGTGCCAAGTCAGCAGATTTAGTCAGATGATCAAGTTCTTAGTTTCAGAACAAAAACAAAAAAACAGAGGTTAGGGGTAACATCGCTGTCTAGAGGAACTTATTTAGGCAGGCAGCACTGGCCAGGGTCTCATGGCCTAAAACCCCACAAAACACATTTATTTAATATAATGAGTTTTTAATGAAGATGGGATTCAGCCAGTAATTATGCCATTGAATCAAGTGAATCGAATGACAGTATGACAGTCTACCACCTGGGTGTGACTGCTAGTGGGGACACATCATCAGCTCATACTGCACTTAAAACAGTAGCACTTTTGTGGTGCCGGAAAATTATGCTGTCACATCAGTCATTTTTTTCAATTGATGATGGAGATGACTTCCATTATAGATAATTGTGGAAATGACAGTGACAATGATAAAGGTGTGTGGATCCTGATGAGCGACCCATTGATGGGAAATGAGGATGATGATGATAATGATGATGATGCTGGTGCATTGAGTGACAATGACAGAAATGTTGACAGAAAACCTTGACAATGAGAAAAGTTCTTGTCTGTTGATAGCCTAGAGGAACTCGACTAAACCAGCGACTAAAAAAGAGGAAGGAAATTTGCTACCACAGATTGTGATGGTCATGATAGGCCAAAAAAAAAAACAAAAAAAAAAAAAAAAAACAACAATATAAAGGACTCCGTCTTGCTAGAGCATCAATCATGGTGCGTGTAAGACAGTCCACCCTATTCCCAACATAATGGATTCATGCCTCATGGACAAATGCTGTCTCCGGCATAATGCACCTGTGCCACACTGGTGTTCAGGCACAGACCTCTACCTCTACCATCCACACGGCTTCAGCACAGCAGGCATGACATGTGAGACCCACATTCACTGGTGCCTGGCTGCCATTGGCTCCTACATGTGTGACCAGCTGTCATGGCAGCAGATGCTGAGCAACAGATGCAATATTTGCATGGCCAGCGTGTATGGCGATGGTAAAGCATGTAAGATGACAGATAGACAGATGGATGGATGGATGGATAGATGGACAGACAGATGGATGGATGGGTGGGTGGGTGGATGGATGGACGGACAGACAGACAGACTGACTGGCTGACTGACTGATTGACTTACAGACTGACTGACTGAACCTTGCTTGCTTGATTGATTTTTTGAATGATCGATTGACATCGTCTTGTCTTCTAAAACAAACACATCGTATGGATGGATGGACAGATGGACGGATCGGTGGATGGATGGACTGACTGACTGACTGACTGACAGACTGACTGACTGAACCTTGCTTGCTTGCTTTTAGTTTTGAATGATCCATTGACATCGTCTTGTCTTCTAAAACAAACACATTGTACATGTGCTGTTGTACATGACAGGTACTGAGGTCTTGTAAGAGCTCAGCAAAATCTCTGTAAATTCAACAACCCTAAGGCACACTGCAGCTCTCCATTGGCCTTTGCTGTTCAATAATGGTGAGATCACTGGCTCAAACAAGCACACAAATCACACCATAACAGGTTTTGTTCTGCCCTGGTGCAAATCCACATTGCCTTCATTTGAACAGCCGTAAGCTGATATCCTCAGTCACCAGATAACAGCATAAACGCTGGCTTGACATAAACAGTTTAGCTGGCGTAAGATCAGGCATCTTATAGCTTAATGCTCAGTTGGCTGAAACTGAGGTTATGCAGAAATTAGATTTCTTCTTTATTTTTAGTCAAAAAATGTGTTTTTGTTTCATTTTTCTTTCTGAGGAACAAACGAGAAAGATAGATAGACCATCTCAGCAATGTATATTGCCTTGGAGATCCTGGCTTATTCCAATATCTTCATGGTCAATAATTTATTGGGGGATGATCTGTCTATGATGAAAAATGTAGGTTGGCTGTACATATTATGTATGTATGTATGTATTATATATTTATTATTGTATGTGAATATATCATACTATATCATATGTATTTCTGTGTATTGAGTGTGTGTGTGGTTGTTTTCTTGGCAAAACTTTACAGGTTTATAATTTACATATTCTATTTTATATGCATTGAGGTGAAACTTTTCTCCACCAACCTCCTGAGTGATTTTGTTCTTTTAAGTAATCTCATTTTAAGAGGAAACAATAAGGTGTGGAGAGGGGGCTTTGGAGTAGAGGAGGGGGGTTGATGAGGGAATAGGAGATGCCAATCAAAAAAAGCGAGACGCACAAAACCAGCAGGAATCGGCTCCGGCGAGACAGCACTCCGGATATTTATTGAGGCAATTATGACACAATTACATCTGCGATATACGGGGGGAGCCAGCGCGCTTCCTCCCGCCTGTCGCCTATCCCACAGCATCCTTCACAACTGATTCACGGGAGCGCACCACAGAGCTACAGTATACCTTACCTTACGCCGACCACACCGCACCACACCACACCGCACCACTTGGTTTCGGGGACATCGAGTGGATATGCTGTTTTTCCAAACCTAGCGCTTTACACATCCTTCCAACGTCTGCAAAAAAAAGGCATCAAGGGAAACGAGGTGAGTTGGCGAAAGGAAGTGCGTTTCCGATGGAAAATGTAGCCTACACGAGTTTCCATGCGCATTTGTGCATGCCCAAGCAAGAGCAGTCAGCAACATGTAATAGTGTTCTTCTTAGAGCAGTGCTTCTCAGTAAAAGCAGGTGAAGTGTGGATTAGAGTGTCTATTCCAAAGTTTAACTAATGTTACAATTGACATTTGTATAAAATCAGCATGTTTTGATGCGATGAAAGTTGCTCAGTTGAAGTTGAAGCACACGATGCTCGTTTATAGCCCATCTTTTATATTATTACTATCTTAATGAATCGCATGTAGTTTTGTCAGTGTTTATAAACCCTTTGTTTTTGTCCAAAGCTATCTATTGAAACAATTAGTTTAAATTTTAGAGGCAGGTGTTATTGTCTTATAGCTTTATGAAAAAACACACACACTCGCATCCTCACCCAGTAGGCTGTGTGGATTAAATGGTGATGTTAAATTGATAATGATGCTTATATGGACTAGGCGCATGAGGTAGTACTTAAATGCGATATAGTGTGCCAGGTTCACAATAACTTTCATGGCAAGATAGTTTCGCACCTCGTACACCTCGTACATTTCAGGATGGGTTCGATGACCTAGTAAAATCATCAATATTTGTGGAGCTAGTCTTAAAAAAAAATCCTGTATAACTAAAAGCATCCGGCATCTAGGTGATTGGGGGTGCACAGTGGCTCTGGGGGAACGTCTGGATGGTTGGCTTTTTATAAAATATTTATTTCGACCCGAGTTACCCCTTTTCCATCATGTAAATTAGAAAGAAGCACACTGACAGGAATAACGCTGGGAACGTGATGATGCTTTTAGCGAGTAGCAACCTACACGCCGAGTAAAGTACATCTATTGTCTCTGCATGTATGTTTAATCACTTTCTTCCAAGCATCCTTGTAACTATCACACACGAATGGACTCTCCCTTACCTCTTTCGGGTTGTTATGGGAGACCAACAATTAGTATTGACAAATAAGACAATGTAATTGCCCACAAAGTACCTGCTGCGTGGCAACAAATGGTTGTAAGTGCTTTTCGTGCAAGAACAGTGAGGACGCTTCAATCGCAAACCTCAGCTTAATCATCTCTCCTGGGTGTGTAAAGATCTCCCTACAGGCATCCAAAAAAAAAAGAAAAAAAAAAGTATGTGTAAAGCCTGACTCACACAGCTTTTATATAAGAGCACATTACCTCTCAAAATGCGCTCCTTTGGGCACTGGGAAACTTTATTGGAAACAGTTCAGCTGCCTAAGGCGGAGGGTGTCTCCTCATTCCCGTATATTGGGTAGCCAATGATGTATTTCAATTGCAGTGCTGTCTGTATCGCTGTGGCCATATTACTGTGGCGAACCAACTTCTAAATATTACAAAATGTTGTCAATACGGTATTGGATAGTGTTGCTGGGTTCAGCTTTAAAATTGCATAGTAATTGATTTACGGTTCAGCCTCCTCACTATTGAGGTACAGTACACTGTTGTGTGTAAAACTCATTAACCTTCTTTTGCAATTTCCAGACAATCAATTGTGCATCCCAAATATTTACTGCCCACAAACAAACAAATAAACTGGCTGGGTATGCGAGTGTAGCACTCTTCATTGCCCAACAGAAGACTTAATTTAAGTGCAATTTTCCTCGAGTCATTTGAAACAAAACCTGATGAGGGGGAAAAAGTCCTAGTTTTTTTTAATAGGTCCTTCATGGCCAGCTCTGAGACAACCACATCAGTAATAAACCGACCTTATCCTCACTTTCACAGGGCGCCCTCTCCCCCTCTCCCCCTCTCCCCCTCTCCCCCTCTCCCCATCTCTCCATCCTCTCCTCCATCCTCAGACCCATCGCTCAGACCCAGTTCTCTGCCCGTTCTCCTTCTCCTTCTCCTTCTCTTCTCCTCCTCCTCCTCCTGCTCATCCTCATCCGCACAGAGTTAATTCCCCCCTCTCAGCTGGAGAAAGACCTCTCACGGCAGCAGGCACTAACACAAAACGCACACACACACAACAGACACACATGGACACACACACACGGACGCACACACGGACACACTCTCTCTCTCTCTCTCTCTCTCTCTCTCTCTCTCTCTCACACACACACACACACACACACACACACAAAACACACACTTTCTCTCTCTCACACACCAAAACACAGTCACACTCTTTCACTCTCTTTCT
This sequence comes from Setipinna tenuifilis, assembly GCA_030347295.1. NCBI lineage: Eukaryota > Metazoa > Chordata > Actinopteri > Clupeiformes > Engraulidae > Setipinna > Setipinna tenuifilis. Next base: position 6,046,713 of record CM059288.1, on the reverse strand, counting down.
CGCTCTCTCTCACTCTCTCTCTCACACACAAACTCTCTCTCTTTGTCACACACACACAGACACACACACACACACACACACACACACACACACACACAGACACACACACACACACACACACACACACACACACACACACACACACACACACACACACACACACATCCATCTCACTGTCCTGAAAGCAAGCTGTGAGGTGGGGGGTACCTGAAAGTCATGCATTAATTAAAGATTCATGGATGAGTGGGGAGAGTGGGACCAGAAGGGAGGCGCTCCATCCCCATTTCAGCCCCATTTCCCCACTTTTCCATTTCCAACCAGCAACCATTTTCAGCCTTTTGTCACTCTGCCCCACAATCTCCAGTCTCCCATCCCATCCCACCCCCACCCCCACCCCGCCGACCGCAGGTGAATGTGGCTGCTATACAGTAGATTTCATGCTGTCCTTTACTGTGGGATAAAAATATCACAGTGGCTCTTTTAGACAACGATCAAATGCTGTCTTTCATCAAGCTTTCAATTTTGATTCAAGATCGGAGATATCTTCCCTATGAAAAATGTAAAAGCATGATTGTCTGATGTATATTCCCCAGTCTCCTCTTTAGTAGAACGCTCAGTGTAGTTGCGATGAATATCAGATAAACATCATGCGTGTCTATGGGCTGAACAACAACAAAGAGCGCAGAGACTTTGCTTCTCTTCAGCAAAATAAACAGTTCAGGATGTGTGTTAACCTTCTGTACATCTCAGTGGAGCCAATTAATGAACGACACCATGGTCTGTTTGAAGATAAAAAACAAGGCACAGTATAGTATAGCAGCAGTCAGTTTACTGGAACAGCCTGAAGCATGTTGTGTAAATGAGAGAGAGAGAGAGAGGGAAAGAGAGAGAGAGAGAGAGGGAGAGGGAGAGAGAGAGAGAAAGAGATGAAAGGGCAGCATTAATACTGACATCTTGAAAGTTTCGTGGGTTCTATAGTTTTACAAGATTGTAAATGTTCTTAAAAGCCTACACATCTCAGCTCCATTTTGTGTTGTCTTTCCCAGCAGGCAGCTGGAGGGCACGCTGGTTTGCTGATGCACCTCCTGTAGGTGCGCCCCACCCCCCCGCACACAAGATGACCCCCCTGGACTTGCTCAACGGCACGGGCACGGACGCGGCCCAGGTGAAGTGGGACGACGTGCGCCGCTACTACGAGTTCGTCCTGGTCAACGACAGCCTGGACCTGCTCAAGCCCACCTTCAGCGACGACATCACCAAGCACCTGATGGTCCAGATCGCTCTCATCGCCGCCTACTCGCTCATCATCCTGCTGGGCCTGGTGGGCAACACGCTGGTCATCTACATGATCATCCTCTACAAGAACATGCGCACCGTCACCAACTACTTCATCGCCAACCTGGCCCTGGCCGACCTGATGGTGGACACCATCTGCCTGCCCTTCACGCTGGCCTACACGCTGCTGGACGAGTGGAAGTTCGGCGCGGTGCTGTGCCACCTGGTGCCCTATGCGCAGGCGCTCAGCGTGCACGTGTCCATCCTGACGCTGACGGTCATCGCGCTGGAGCGCTACCGCTGCATCGTCTTCCACCTGGAGCGGCGTCTCTCCCGCAACGCGAGCTTCACCATCATCGGGCTTACCTGGGCGGCCTCGGCCGTGCTGGCCGGACCGCTGGCCATCTTCCGGGAGTACCGGCGCGAGGAGATCCCCTACATCGGCCTGCACATCGCCGTCTGCTCCGAGAAGTGGCCGCACGGCACCAACCGCGACGCGGTGATCTACAGCCTCGCCATGCTGCTGCTGCAGTACGTCATCCCGCTGGGCGTCATCAGCTACGCCTACGTCTGCATCTGGGCCAAGCTGCGCAACCACGTCAGCCCGTCCAGCCGCAGCGGGGACAGCCTGCACCGCCGCAAGAAGACCACCAAGATGCTGGTGGTGGTGGTGCTGGTGTTCGCGCTGTGCTGGCTGCCCTTCCACGTCTTCCAGCTGGCCAGCGACCTGGACCTGGTGCTGCGGTTCAAGGAGTACAAGCTGCTCTACACCATCTTCCACATCGTGGCCATGTGCTCCACCTTCACCAACCCGCTGCTCTACGGCTGGATGAACAAGAACTACAGGAACGGCTTCCTCATGTTCTTCCGCTGCGAGCACAAGCCCGACACCATCCACCCCGAGGGGTCCTTCAAGACCCGCTCGCAACGGGGCCTGATCGTCAACGGCCATCACCACAACAACAACGACGGCGGCGGTGCACACCGGCCCACTGCCGTCTGAGTGGCGGACAACAGCTCACTGCCGTCTGAGATGAGATGGCCTTGAACTTTTTTTTTTTCTCTCCGCTCGCTCGTGGAGGCGCCCCCTCTGTGGGTGCTAAGCAGGGCTATTTATTCTTGAGCAAGTGCCATATGGTTTCTTTCTGGAGTTTTGCCGAAGGTTCCCTCTTGGCATCATCAGCTTCGGTGATCAGCATGAGCAGCTGTGGGTGTTGGCAACAAGCTGTCTTGTGCTAATTGTGAGGCTCACAGGAGCAGAGAGAGAGAGAGAGAGAGAGAGAGAGGAGAGGAGAGAGAGAGAGAGAGAGAGAGAGGAAGGGAGAGACAGAGAGAGAATGAGTGGCATTTAACTCCGATGCTCTGCGAGAACACAAGGGGATAATGTGCTGTCATTTTTTGAAAAACGGTGTAAATATTAAAGCTGCTTTTGCCCCCAAGTATGTTGAGACATAGAGAGAGAGAAAAAAAACATTACACAGCGGTACAACATTACACAGTGGTATTCTGATGTACTGCCAAAATACAAAAAGATTGTTTTGCTTGTATTCTAGTTGCAAATTGCACTGCACAATAAAAGGCAAAGCAAATTTGGAACTCCAGTCATCTCAAGCAAAATGTTACAACAGATCAATATATGGTCTTGCCAGGAAGCCAACAAACATACAAAAACATACTATGTGTGATGCTACGATGCTGCATGTGCATACATATAGTAGCCTACTCTCAAAGCACAGGTGGCACTTGTGCAAAAAGCTAATGAAATGCACAAGTTACTTGTATCAATATTTATAAATATACTGTATATGACAATGTATATGGCCAATCTGCAGTTGTGTGTGTTCCCAGTTGGGGCGTTAAATAATGACTCCTCTGTGTGTGTGTGTCTGCTCAGCATAAGAAATGAGATAAGGATGCCACAGTAGCAGTGACAGAAGCTGACAAATTGACTACTGTATATCTAGTTATGAATGTCATCAAATCACTCTCATCTCTCTTTCTCTCTCTCTCTCTTTCTTTCTCTCTTTCTCTCTCGCTATCTTTGTCTTTCCATCACTCTCTCTCTCTCTTTCTTCCCCACTCTCTCTGTCTGTCTCTCTCTTTTTTCCCTCTCTCTCTCTCTCACTCTCTCTCTTGCTATCTCTGTCTTTCCCTCTCTCTCTGTCTTTCTCTCTTTCTTTTTCTTCCTCTCTCTCTCTCTCTCTTGCTATCTCTGTCTTTCCCTTTCTCTCTCTCTCTTCCCCCCCTCTCTCTGTCTTTCTCTCTCTCTCTCTCTCTCTCTCTCTCTCTCTCTCTCTCTCTCTATTTCTCTCTCTGTTTCTCTCTCTGTGGTCTCCTGGAGAAGACAACACGTGCCTCTGTGTGATATTGTTGTAAAGCATTTTTTTCTCCTCTTTCGTCCATCTGTCTGTGCTGTATAAATAAATCCAGTGGGTATAAAGTGAAACTCTTTTTATTTTGGTATGTACCAATACATAGGCCTAATGTTTCCTTCCAAGAAACACAGTTACTTTACTGTCTTTTTCCACCCACATTCTCCATAAAGAGAATGCTAAACCACACACATTAATTGCTTCCAAAACAAGCCTTGTGAATAATTTACTGTTAGCACGGTTGTTGTTGGAGGATAAGAAGATGTTTGTCAGCCAGTCAGTGATTGTGTTGGTGTGTGCTGTTGATGTGCAGGGGCATGGGAGGGAAAAGGCAGGAAGCAGGAGGACTCTTTTGGGTACACATGGCGCACTCATGTCGAGTCGTGAACATTAACCATTCATTCGCTCGCATTGAATAAGTCATAAGTACAGACCGCCGTGTGAGCCGCCTGTTCTCCGTTTAAACCACCTATAGCTTAGGAACAGGGTGCATTGGGAAACAAAGCGAGAGGAGATGAGAGCTATTTGTCCTTCAAGGACGGTCAATATTACTTAAGGCTAAACAGAAGACATGCCAGTATAGCATACGCCTCCGTGCAGGTCCTATACTCTTAGCTGCCTGCCTCAGCAGAACTGATATATGGTGAAGTACTCCCATTTGTCTTTTGTGTGTCAGAGGGAAATTACTTGTTTTTCTGAGGGATTGTCACATAAGCACATTGGAAATAATGGGGGGGTTTGGTTTGCTGCCTACTGGTGTAGGTATGCATATATCTGATTACCTCCTGCCACCTATTGGCCAAGATGGAAAACTACAAGCCAACCTTAAACAGCTGTGGCTCCGAGAATGTGTTAAGCTATATCTGCCTGTTTCATTTCTCCCTCTCAAAAAGAGATTTAATTACATCTTACAACAAAGGTACTGGCACACTGATTGTTTATGAAAGTGGATATGGTAACAATAAGAGGAATAATTCAAGTGCACCCACTCAAACATTTCTAACAAATGCTTGTATGTCCATTCCCCCAACCTTGCTTGCTAGGGGGAAGCCTTTATTAGATTCTTGCAAAGCATGCAGTTTAAATAATAACAACAATATAATCAAAATCTTGACTTGTATAGCACATGTCATACAAAAGATGTAGCTCAAAGTGCTTCGACAGGTTGGGAAGAAAACACAAGACAGCAAATGAGAGCGGCTCCTTTACAGATAAGCTGTGGCTCTGAGAATGTTTCAGTTCTCCCTCTCAAAAAGAGATTTAATTACATCTTACAACAAAGGTACTGGCACACTGATTGTTTGTGAAAATGAATATGGTAACAATAAGCATAATAATTCAAGTGCAGCCACTCAAACATTTCTAACAAATGCTTCTGCACCCCCCTTCCTACTCACGACAGAAAATCCTTTACTAGATTCTTGCAAAGCATGCAGTTTAAATGATACTACAACAACAACAACAACAACAACTACTACTACTACTACTACTACTACTACTACTAATAATAATAATAATAATAACAATAATAATAATTTCGCAGAACATGTCATAAAAAAGATGTAGTTCGAAGTGCTTTGACAGGTTGGGAAGAAAACATACATGTAAGACAGCAGGTATGAGTGGTTCCTTTACAGATAAGCTGGCTTCCCCCAGCATTTCCCCAAGCACAGAGCACCAGACTCTACAAGCCAACCTTGAATAGCTGTGGCTGTAGGAATGCTAGATCTTAAGCTATCTGCCTTTTTCATTTCTACCCTTAAAAAGAGATTTAATTACATCTTACAACGAAGGTACTGACACACTGATTGTTTGTGAAAATGGATATGGTAACAATCAGCGAAATAATGCAAGTGCAGCAACTCAAACATTTCTAATGAATGCTTGTTGTTCATTTTTGCCCTCTGCTCACTACGGGAATGCCTTTACTAGATTCTTGCAAAGCACGCAGTTTAAATTATAATAACAATAATGATATAACAAAAATCTTTACTTGTATAGCGCATTTTATACAAAAGATGTAGCTCAAAGGTTGGGAAGGAAACAGAAGACAGCAAAATAAGAGCAGTTCCTTTACAGATAAGCTGGCTTCTCCCAGCATTCTCCCAAGCACAGACCACCGGACTCGAGCTGTGGCTTTAGGAATGCTGGAACTTACTCTATCTGCTTGTTTCATTTCTCCCTCTCAAAAAGAGATTTAATTACATCTTACAACAAAGGCACTGACATACTGATTGTTTATGAAAATGGATATGGTAACAAGGAAACACAAGACAGCAAAATAGCAGTTCATTTACAGATAAGCCGGCTTCTTCCAGCATTTTCCCAAGCACAGAGCACCAGACTCTGGGCTAGATGGGCTACTACGCCGGTCTGTCATGTCATATGATAAATGGGCTAATCCAGACGGACAATGGGTGATAGATGTCGGATAAAATGTCAGAAGAAGAAAGAGTGATTGCCTGTGAACCAGTAATCATTCTTGATCATTTCTTTCTTTTCTTTCTCTCTCTCTCTCTCTCTCTCTCTCTCACACACACACACACACACGCACACACACACACACACACACACACACACACACACACATACACACACACACACACACATACACGCACATACACGCACACACACACGCTTACATTTCAATCATAGCACAAAGAAAGAATGACATCCATCAAAGAAAACATGGAAACAGGGAAAAGGGAATAGAAGCTTACTGCAGGTTTGTATCATGTGAACCAATTGCAGAACTTGTATGTCTTCACTCAGTCTACTGACTCTTTACAACTGCAGAAAACAAGTTTATAGACTCACCCAAGCTTCCCAAACACAACAACAATTAATTGTTCTCTCTCCCTCCCTCTCTCCCTCTCTCCCTCTCTCTCTCTCTCTCTCTTTCTCTCTCTCTCTTTAATAGAGATGTTCTCTTCTCCCTTTCTCTCATGTTCTCTAATGATGTCTGGGAATACGGAGAAGAACGGTGAGTCATCAGGAAAAGGCTACAGATGTTGTTTTAGACTCCTCCCGTGTTGTGCATAGCCGACATGCTTTATTCCAAGGACAACATCTCTCGTGTTTCGTTGTTAATTCATGGAGCCTGCCTCCCAAGTCACAGGTTGCAGATGAGCAAAGGCACGAACACAAGCACAAGCACGTCTCTTTTTCTGTCTGCCTCTTACTCACATGCAAACACATTCTTACATAAACTCTTGCACATACATACATCAGCCTCAAACACGAATCTCTGGTTATACAAGATGTATTTGCATTATAACTGTTTCCGAAGTCATCTTAGCCACTGTCAATATTAAACAAAAGAGGGAGAGGAGACTCTTGTTAATTTTCTTTATTGTTGACATTTTTACACAAACACACACACACGCACGCATGCACGCCCACACACACACACACACACAACCACACACACACACACACACACACACACATTCATGTATTTAGCCATGTATTCACTGGGTCTATTATATGTGACTGAACCCTGGCGCTGAGGGGAGGGTCAGTATAATCATGACTATCTGTGTGCACAGTTTAGGCCTATGAGCCGTACGTTTTCAGTAAGAAAAAGTCAGAGAAGAGTTGCATTTTTCATTTTTTTCGTCTACCTACTTAAGACTACACTGAACTGTCTTAAATGTCCAGCTTTTGGGATTGTTTCATATTATTCATAAAAGAATAATTCATATTATTCTAAAAGAGCCTGAGGATTTGAGGCTTCTCTCGCTGCGGCTTGCGGGAAGGCGGGGCTTGACGTCAAGCCTCGCCCACATCAAGTAGTGCATTCTGGGATTGTGACGTCAGTGTCGTAAATCATCGGTAAATGGAATTGTTTACGTAATTGTCTACGTAATTGTGCGCATGTGCAGACCCGATCCGGATAGTGTAGGGGAGACCGGGGCTAGTTGGCACAGGGGCAAGTTGGCACACCCTTATTTTCCAGGCCACTAAAGGGCGCACCATAAAAATTCCAACATTAAATCGATCCTCATCTACAGTTGAGTTAATCCATCTAATTCAGAGCTGTCAAAGACATTAACTTTTAAGGTCAGTGAAACGTTTTGAATTTATGATGCCCAAACTAAAAATTGACACCTTCCACTAAACTAACTCTGGAAAGCTAATAGTAAGGAACAGAAAAAATATAAATATTGTATGTGATAAATAGGGGATATAGCTATCATTTGATATTAAATCTGAAATTCTGTGGTGTCAGATGCTAACAGCCTAACGTGATTTCTGTCAAGAGTGCTGTCCTGATGTGGCCGGGGCAAATTGGAAAATGTGTGTAAACTAACCCCACCTTCATGTGCCAACTTGCCCCGAGCTGGGGCAAGTTGGCACAAATGCACAACTGTGCTTTAATTATATATAGACGGGAATAATGACTTACTAACCAACAGTGATTGTGCCTACTTTTTAGCTTAGATGTAAAGCTTTGAGGGTATCATAGTTTGGGACTTATAAAGCAATGTATGACAAAGATATGACACTTGAACTGAAAAGTGTGCCAACTAGCCCCAGTCTCCCCTACTGACACCCGCCTTCCCGCGGGCCGCAGCGAGCTGTACTTGGAGGATTTAGCATGACGTAAATATTCCGTTCCACCAGATGGCAGTGACTAGTGTAAATGTAAAATGTATCGTACCATGTCAAACTGAGGTAGTAGAAGAAGAAAACAATCATGGCGTCGCAGTACTACCAAGATATGCAAGAGAACTTCAAAAATAACAATAAAAGTCGTGAGTTTCCAGCGCACAGTGCTAAAGTTCATTCAGTTGCTTGGAGCTGTGATGGCAGGAGACTTGCGTCAGGATCTTTTGACAAAACAGCGAGTGTCTTCGTGCTAGAAAAAGACCGATTGGTAAGTGGCTTTTCAGTTCATAGCTTCATGTTAGCAAATGCTAACCTACCTGCCCGTTATAACTGGCTAATTTAACGCTTAGACTATATGCAAATGTTTTTGGCTGAATTAAAAAATGGCATTAATGTCCTGTGCCGTGTATGGATAATGTTACTGGCGAAACGGAACTTGTCTGCACTTGCATTTGTGCACATTGAGGCGAGTATTAGTCGACCAGATTGGTATTCCAAGTAATTTTCATTTAGTAAGTTAACTAACGCGGAAAAGTTACCTTGAAGTTAGTCCTAAACCTCCTAATAGAAGAGTCTTTTGGCTTTGTTTTACCAGGGGAATTAAGCCATAAGACCGCTCTATTAGGAGGTTTATCACTCGCTCTGATATAACATACCCAGATGATTGACTTAGCCTGCTTTGTGGAATGCCTTCTAGTAGTAATCTAGTGCAAGTAGACACAGTTACTTGCTAAACAGTGTCGGCCACAAGGGATACTATAAGGACTACATATACATTCAAGAGTGGTAGTATGTGTGGTGCCTGAATTTGTAGGCTGTACGGAGACAAGGCTATTTTGTGGTATATTCTTTTGTAACGAAAGTGCTCACACTTTGACCTTGGCAGGTGAAAGAAAACAACTACAGAGGTCATGGCGACAGTGTAGATCAGCTGTGCTGGCACCCGACCAACCCCGACCTCTTCGTCACAGCCTCCGGAGACAAGACCATACGGATCTGGGACGTCAGGACAACCAAATGCATCGCAACAGTCAGCACCAAAGGTCCCACAGCATTCATGATGTATTACATATTTTATTTATCTTTGAGTCAACAGTAATGGTACAAATACAGTTATTTATTATAAATCTTTTCGCTATTTTTAGGTGAAAATATTAACATATGCTGGAGCCCGGATGGACAGACGATAGCTGTTGGCAACAAAGATGATGTGGTCACTTTCATTGATGCAAAAACGCATCGGTCCAAGGCTGAAGAGCAGTTCAAGTTTGAGGTCAACGAGATCTCCTGGAATAACGACAACGACATGTTTTTCTTGACAAACGGAAGTGGCTGCATCAATATTTTAAGGTAAACGGTTAGAGCGACTTCATAGTTTCTACATGTAAACCTAGAACTACATGTGGAGTAAAAGCATGGCCAATTCCAACTGTGTTTCTGCAACATTGTGATTATCATAACAATTAATAGAAATCTTTTACATTACATGACACTCAACAGTCGTTTTTATTTAAAGCGACTTGCTACATTGGACACAAATGAAGGTACAGTTACATAGAGCAGACGATATTCAGCAAATAGCGTTACAGAGTACAGGACAGTGCTTGTGAGTGGACGCAAAAGGTTAGCGCTGTTAGAAATGGAAGCAGCTCAGGAACAGATGGGACTCCAACAGCTTCTTCAAGGTAGTAAGGGACAGAGCAACTGGTAGCTTATTCCTTGCTTCTTGTTCTTGGTCGATGTATGCTGCTGATCTTCAACATCCTTTTTTTCCCCTTCATACACATTAACTTCCCAAAAGGAGCTTGTTTTAGGGCCAAGCCATATTTTAAATCTCTTTAGAAGGACTGGTTGATAAAATTAGCACTAGGTCGAAAAATCCATAATGACCATGACAGAGCTGAGGTAATCACTTGGTTTTTGATAATATATTCATCTGCCCCCTGTTTGTGTTTATGTTTATGTTTATGTTTGTGTCTGTGTTTATGTTTGTGTTTGTGTTTGTGTTTAAAGCTACCCTGAGCTGAAGCCCATCCAGTCCATCAATGCCCATCCCTCCAACTGCATCTGCATCAAGTTCGACCCCACAGGGAAGTACTTTGCCACGGGCAGCGCAGATGCCCTGGTCAGCCTATGGGACGTGGAGGAGCTGGTGTGTGTCCGCTGCTTCTCACGGTAAGAGGGTGTATATTGCAACACATTAAACTACACTTAGCACATGCTTTTATCCAAAGCAACTTACAATAGAGGGCAAAAATTAGGCTACAGTTATACAGAGGAGAACAAAGTAAGCATAACAGTAAGTGCAGACAGAGTTACGGCCTGATTTTTTCCACTTTCTGGCAGTTTTTTTTTTTTGTTTTTGCGTGTAAAATGGGATGGCACTTTCAGATACATTGGGTACAAACCAGAAGTTTAAGTTTTTTTTATTTCTCTCCCTCTCCCTCTCTCTCCCTCCCTCTCTCTCTCTCTCTCTCTCTCTCTCTCTCTCTCTCTCTCACACTCACTCACTCACTCACTCACTCACTCACTCACTCACACACTCACACACTCACACACTCACACACTCACACACTCACACACTCACTCACACACTCACACACTCACACACTCACACACTCACTCACTCACTCACTCACTCACTCACTCACTCACACACACACACACACCCACATTATTCTCACACTCACATTCAACAAACATGCATATAACATAAAATGCATTCAAATTCTCTCTCACACATGCACGCACACAAACACACACAAACATGTACACATATGTACATTGATGCACACACACGAAAACACACATAAATGCAGAATGGATCTGTATTTGCTGATTCCACAGCACAGCACTGTAAAAGACTGCGGAGTGTAATGCCTACTGTCGATGAGTAGTATCATCTAGTCAAGCCGTGTCCTTAAAACTCCCTTAGAAAGCACATCATCTTCAAAGCACCATTTGCGATCCACTTGGCACCTTCTATGTGCTCAAGGACCTGCTTTCACGGTGCCTCATACTGGTGATTTATTGTTGATCACACCCTGTACGGTCTCCCCCGCTCCTGTGAAAAATTGCTTGATGTGCGAACTTTAAGCTGGTAGTCATCAAGCTAAGTTATTGCTGCACCGGTAGTTTCTGAACAGCATCCATTAATCACGATGTCTTTGGAGCTGTCCAGAGAAGAGTGGAGGGGGGTGTCGGTGGGGGTGGATGGTGGATGGTGGAGGAGGGCTGAGTTGACTGGTTTCAGAGGGTATCATGTTTCTCATACTTCATCCAAACTTTTATTATTTTTATGCATTCTTAATGTGAGTCGCTGATAGTTGTCCTCCAGCTATTGGAAGTGCTGTTGTGATGGCTTTCTAGTTTCGTAAATAAACTCAGAAAGATGATGATGCCTGTCGAGGCCCCTGACAGTGATTCTAGCCCTGCTAAAGGGTTTTGCAAGTGTTGCACTTTGGTTATAATAACCTGTGCTACATTTCCCCAGAACATTACTACAAACAGTGCAAAACTTGTGAAGGAGTAGAGAAGTAGACATTTAGTCCTCTGTCCACATGGTGTATACAGATGTGTGTGTTTGGTATTAACTGTTGATTCTTGTCTGTTTAAATAAAAACATGGTCTCGCTTTGTTGATAAGAATAATTCACAGGAGTTTACTGGGTCTTTTACATCCTTGAAGGTATCTTAATGTCAATTAAAAAAAAATCAAGGCCCTCAAAACTGTTTTATAGACATGATACAATAAAATACTTTAATACTCTGCCCATATCTCCCACCATAAACGTATCCTTGTTTGTTATGCCACCAACTACAATTACAGGATGTGCGATTTACACGCTCCTCTGTCTTTTTATTATCATCTCTACTAAGGAGCTTTTGTTTATGCTGCCGTTGTTTTCTGTTTTTGTTTGTTAGTTAACAACTTCACGCAAAAGGTTCTGAAGAGATTTGCATGAAACTTTGTGGGAAGGTTAAATATGAGCCAATTAAAAATTCATTTGATTTTGGTGGCTGTCTGGATCCAGGAAGGATTTTTCATTATTGTCGAAGGTCAGCGCTCTCTGAGTGCTTTATGGTTCATTAGAGCAGTTAACCTCGCTCTCCTGTCTCAGACTGTGTTGCCACGTTTGTTGTTTTGAATTTGAGAGAACTTCATCTTGGAAATTAAAATTGTCCTTCAAAAGTCCTTTGTATTTGATGTTGAACCCTGATCGTCTGTTCTCTTGTGGTTGAAACTAAGGCTTAAAATGGCTGATGGAGTGTTTTGATGTTGTTTTGTTTTCGTTCCCATTGATCTTGCGGTGCTGTGCTCTTCCATGCTGTGTTGTGGTGCTTGTGCAGACTGGACTGGCCAGTGAGGACCCTCAGCTTCAGCCACGATGGGAAGATGCTGGCCTCCGCCTCAGAGGACCACTTCATCGACATCGCCGAGGTCGAGACCGGTAAGGAGGCGGGCGTGTGTGAGTGTGAGTGTGAGTGTGAGTGTGAGTGTGAGTGTGAGTGTGAGTGTGAGTGTCTGTGTCTGTGTCTGTGTCTGTGTCTGTGTCTGTGTCTGTGTCTGTGTCTGTGTCTGTGTCTGTGTCTGTGTCTGTGTCTGTGTGAGAGAGCGGGGTGAGACCAACCAACCAATCAAAGGGGATGAACTAAAACTAAAAAAACTACCTTTTCAACATATTTTAATGTTATTATTTTGTAGCTCTAAATAGTTTTGTACAATCTGTATGATGCAGTTAAGATTTTACCCCCCCCCCCCCAAATGCATGTGAATGTTTGAATGGGTATTGACTATGCGAGCAGTACCACCTTGGTGTGTGTGTGTGTGTGTGTGTGTTTGTGTGTGTGTTTGTGTGTGTGTTTGTGTGTGTGGGCGGCTGCAGCAGGAAGGTTATCGGTTCAGTAAACTCCAGCACGCCTGTTTAAAATAACTCAGCTAATTGCCCCTTATGGCCCCCTGGCTGTCTATTCTGAAAACTTCTGATCCTTGGAAACAACATTAGCGGTACTGACGAACACACACACACACCTAGCCAGTGAACACACAACCTCAGTCAATCACCAATGTTAGGGCATGTACCCAATCACTAACATCTGGTCGTGACTACCTTTGTTCGCTGATTGGCCAGGCAAGATGCTGCCTGAGACAACCATGTCAATGAGACCACAGCCAGACCCTCTGTATGAAATTAAGTGCAGTACGAGGGGCTAGTTTACCAGGCTACCACCTTGAGTCTCAGAGTGATGTTATGGACATATGGAATCCTATATGCTTGGCTGCTTAGGAGAATGCAGGGTGAATGTTGTTTACCTACCTTTTACCTGCCTGCAAAACAGCATTTACTCACCTCTTTATGGTCGCTAATGTAAAGGACATATACATTATGGCTTACCTGGCCTTTCTACTGCTGTAGCTGTAGGTTAGCTATCTCTATCTCTGAACCACTCGACCACTGAGCTGGCCTGGTGCACCAGACTCTTTCACTTTGATTCTGAGTCCATACAAAA
>CM059288.1:6029595-6032845 GCA_030347295.1 Setipinna tenuifilis | reverse complement strand
CATTAGCTCCCTTTAGATGTATTGGCAGCTGTGCATCCTTCATAGATCTGTTAATATTGTAAGTTGTGTTGTTTACTGATAATAACCAAATATGGGGTTAGACAGACCACCAGAAAACTCTGCTTGCGACACATCCCAAACAGTTGAGTGGCTGTGCCAGTTCTTGTGTGTTTTTTCCCACTGTTTCCCCATTGTCTTCTGTTCAAATCAGCTAGTGATGAAAGGCCAGTAAGACAGATCGAGAGAGTGGCTGTTAGAAATGTAATGTAATGCCATTTGCTACCTGCAGGGGCAATATTGTGTATGTTATTGGAATTGTGTCCTCAAAACCGCATTCCAGTGTTGTTCTCCTCTTCAAAGGAAGGGGAGATGTAGAGCCATTTTTAAAAATTTGTACCATCTTGTCTTTTGTTTTTTTTATATTAAAATCTCTAAAAACAGCACTTTGGACTGTTTGTTTTTCTTATGTGATGCTTTGTCTTTGTCAGCGTTTGTCACCTCATAACCTTCCTCCGCCTTCACTGGAGAGTGAAGAAGAAAGAATAATTGCAGGACTTAAAAACCGAGCATAAATTCTGGACTGCAGAAGGAGTGATGTTAGTGTTATTGTGCTGAACTAACCCATCATTTCTTCCTCCTCTCTCCAAACACGCCCACACAGCATCTCACAGAGTTGTTATAGGCACCTTCCTCCTACCACCCTCACCCACCCACCTCCACACCACACACACACACACACCACACACACACACACACACACACACACACACACACACACCCTCCACGTACACAGAGTCCCAGTCATATCCGCTGGCAGGTGCTGGGGATCTTGTTGGCAGGAAGAGGTACTTGTGAAGTCAGTTCCTCCATTAGCAAACTTCCAGCTACATGCTGATGTCAGGAGCAGCAGGAGCAGGGCCAGGGCTGAGCGGAGCCTTCGCGCTGCTGAATACCAATGCATGTGACACGGGTACTGGGGAGAGGGTGTGTGCGTGTGTGTGTGTGTGTGTGTGTGACTATGTGTGAGTGTGTGTGTGTGAGAGAGAGAGAGAGAGCATGACAGGAGAAGGAGAAACGAGAAAAATACACTAAGGATCATCTGGAGGCCCCTTACCTTAAGACAAGCAACCTGTCACCCCAGGGTGAAGTGAGGGTGGTGGTTGGGGTGGTGGGTTAGCGACTTGCTTCGATGAGACGTTGTTCATCTTGGCTGGTGACGCATCCCACTTCCAGAATGTCCTTGCCTGGCTTGAACCATACCGTACGTGCCTATTCAATGGCAGACACACACACACACACACGTACACACACAAAAACCTCACACCTCCACTCCCCCCCCCAACCCTGCCCGTCGTGCCAACCCCTCCTTCCTCGAGGTCGGGCCGCAGCGGGCTTCAGGATGTCCCCTAGCTGGCGTTTCCTGCTCGCGTCAGGGGCCTACACGCTCCCCCACCTCTTCCCCTTAATTGCATTTAATTTAGCCGAGCCAGTCCCAGTCCCCGCTCCGCCTGCCAGGAGCCCTGCAGGCCTCTAAATCTGTCACCGCAACCGCAACACCAACCACCACCTCCTCCACAACCACCACCTCCTCCTCCACCACCACCACCTCCTCCTTCTCCGCTCCCCTGCTCCTCTACGCCTCGAGACATTGCTGGAGGACAGACAGAGCGCCACTAGCCTTTTTTTGTGATCTGTTGTTGGTCTTTGTGCAAGCAGCACCTCCTCCTCCTCCACCACCACCTCCTCCTCTGCTCCTCTATGCCTTGAGACATCCCTGGAGGGACAGACAGAGAGCGCCACTAGCCTCAGCTGAGTCTTTCAGGATTTGTGATCTGTTGTTGCTCTTTGTGCTTTGTGTGGGATTCGCATTCGAACAATAAAATACAATTTCAGATACAGCAGAGGTGGCATGATAAGTCTGTGGTGTTTCTGTGTGTGTGTGTGTGTGTGTGTGTGTGTGTGTGGATGGTGTGTGAAAGGCTGATACACACAGCCCAGAGTTGGGAGTGCAGATTTATGCCGAGTTATGCCGACTACAGTATGAGGCCTTTGTGGAGCGCTCGTGTGGCATGGCATGTACGCGGTGCGGTACACACATGTGCGCCTTGTCAGCTATAACGCGCTGCTGAAAAATTCATGCGTGTGTCTGAGGAGCAGCACGGGGACTGAAGCAAATCTGGGCCAGTCACCCCCCCGTACTCACCCAACCCAACCCCCCCATACCCCCCGCACTCCCCCGACCCCCTCCGTCTCAGAAGCCGCCATTGTGTGACACAAGCAGAGCGGAGCAGAAAGCTCTGTGAGGATTGGTCCGTGACGAGGCAGGCGTGTTGTGTGTGTGTGTGTGTGTGTGTGTGTGTGTTAAATAAAAGAAGCATGGCCTGCTTGGGTGAGAGGGCTCTTGTATCAGACAGCTCGGAACGAGGCTGCCTGCCTGGATACATGGCTGCCTAGACCCTACACTGCCTGTGTGTGTGTGTGTGTGTGTGTGTGGACCAACAGTGTTGGTGACAATCTTTCCTCTTAGGGCAACCTGATGCTGGCCCCAGCTTTGTCCAGTGGTGGTCTTTGCCTAATGGAGTCCAGGAGAAGACCAACATGTGTGTGTGGAGAGAGGGGTGAGAGACTGTGTGTGTGTGTGTGTGTGTGTGGATAAAGTCCAGCAAAGCCGTTGGGTGTGCTGCGGTGCAGTGGCCCCAGTGAGATGGAGGAAGAAGCAGTGGAACAGACAGCCACAGGCCAAGTGCATGCTGGGAATTGGTGGCCCTCAATTTGGGACTGACAGCAGGAGGATTGTGGGCATGCAGATTAGTTGATCTAGACGAGTGCTATGTGTATGTTTGTACCAGTGTGTTTGTGTGTGTGTGTGTGTGTGTGTGTTTGTCTGTGTAAGGGTGTGTGTGTGTGTGTGTGTGTGTGTGTGTAAGGTAGTGGATCAGTGTGTGTGTGTGTACAGTTGTGGAGGTGTGCACCAGTGTGTGTGTGTGTGTTTGTGTGTGTGTGTATGTGTATATGTATATGTGTGTGTCTGTGTAAGGGTGTGTGTGTGTGTGTGTGTGTGTGTGTGTGTGTGTGTGTGTGTGTATGGTAGCAGAGGTGTGCACCGGTGTGTGTGGTGGGTGGTGATGGGAATGTCTATGTTGTTTTGTGAGCTAGATTGGAGAGTGTGTGTGGGGACTGGCTGGCCTGATGGGCTGCTGTGTCTGGCTCCAGCTGATCAACATTATATCAGTGTCTGCCTGGAGGGAGG
>CM059288.1:5989595-6019595 GCA_030347295.1 Setipinna tenuifilis | reverse complement strand
TTTGGTTACTTTAATTATAACATGTCTTTCATGCCACTGAAGAAAATAAATGATCCGTTCACACAAAATAGTGGGGAAAAAATGCAGACAAATGTAAAATCTTTTTATAAATCCTTTTTATTTGTGTAATGCATTTCATTTCCAAAAAAAGTATTTCTTTTTCATTTATGAGACAATTCTACAGTGATTTGGTTTGACATATACTTTATGACATGCATTAAAAGAAAAAAATATATAGAAGAGTTCACACTTTACATTGTCAGCTTCCTAACCCCTGAATTTAAAAAACTCTCCAAACCAAGAGAGCATTTTCCCACGTTTTGTCATTAAACCTTTTTAAGCCTTTCAACTTTATCATTGTATTTTTTCTTAAAAAAAACAACACACAACCATAAACACAGCACATAACATATGAGTTGATGCCATGAACGAATGGAGACAACAAACACCACAGTTTTTCTCTTAAAAGTCCTTCGTCTAGAAAAACAAGGACGGACCGTAACGTCAGAGATAATTCTAGTGCAAATCTGAGAGACTGGAATGTATTTGGGCCCTGGGATCTGGGATCTGGCCCAGCAGGTCAGGAGCTATGTGGGGTTGTCTGTGTTGTTTGTGGCAGTTAGACGCTTGGCTGGGGCTGGGGCAGACAGGGGCTGTTTATGTCTCGCGAACGCCCAACCAGACCCCCAGACGGGGAGAGAGGAAGAGTGTGTGTGTGTGTGTGTGTGTGTGTGTGTTTGTGCACAGTGTTCAAATGACACCAAGGCAGGAACAGAGTCTAGTGGCTAGTTTTGAGCTGGAGAATGTCCTTTTTGTGTGGTGATAAACAAAAAAGGATTTGTGTGTGTGTGTGTGTGTGTGTGTGTGTGTGTGTGTGCGTGCGTGCACGTGTGTGCACGTGAATGTACCAAGTATTTATAGGATGTCGTTAAGCTAACTAAACTTTTTAACGCAGCGTTAGTAAAAACAAGGGCCAAGTTT
Organism: Setipinna tenuifilis; assembly: GCA_030347295.1. NCBI lineage: Eukaryota > Metazoa > Chordata > Actinopteri > Clupeiformes > Engraulidae > Setipinna > Setipinna tenuifilis. The sequence goes on along the minus strand of CM059288.1, from coordinate 6,018,614 downwards.
TCACTAGAAAGAAAATGACAGAAATATCTCAATTTTAATTTACTAAGAATCTTTTCATTTACACACTTGTTAGTTTGTAACCTGTGTTAAATGTACATTGCACTTGCTTTTTTAAACGTTCATTCATTTCCTTAATTTGCATTGAGCTTTAAAGCAGAGAGAGAGAGAAACATGTAGTAGTTCTTTGAGTTGGACACGATAAAGTTGAAAGGGCTAAAATATTTGATTATTTTATCATATTTTCTCTGTAATTTCACCTGCTATCTTTAACCTCCCCCCACCCCTCCCAGCACACATTCCACTCACATCCTTCTCATCGCAAGACAAAATCGACATTTATAAATGGTCAACGTTAAATACAGGTCTCATTCTACTTGCACTATGTCATCTGTGTACCTATGCTGAGGAAATTTTTTTTTTCAAATTATGACCTAAAAGGTATGTAGCTCAGGTCTAAAACACCAACTTTTTTAAACAGTTTGAATTTGTTTGTTTTTTTTTTTACCAAAATGTGTTACGCAAAAGATGAATTACTGAGAATTCAGCCTCTTCCTTGTTTGACTCCCAGTGCCTGCAGTGTTTTGTAACCCTGACAACAGAAGCTGACTTGATAATCATCCATTTTAAAGCTGCAGTTGGAGGCATTTTTTATATTTTTTTTCCCGGAACTGTCACAAATTTTCTGACAGTAGAACGTGAAATATGAGGAGGGTTGTTTTAGAGCTCAGGAAAGCGTGGGGGAGGGACCTGGATGTTGTATGTTTTTGAATTTTTCAGGCCAAGGTCCTGCAATTTTGAAGACCTGGCGATGGCAGCTTTAAATACTACTCAAGTGTCCATCATGCCACACGCGTCAGCTTCCTCTGTGTCTACTTTCAACCAAACACCCTCTATGAACTTTCAGTCATAACTGCCCTCTCAAACAGATGCTTCCTGGAGTTGTCTCAGCCCCTCAATAACCTGCTCGTAACCTCTCATCCACTGCCCTGCAACAACTCCCTACCCAAGCAGGAAAATTCACAAGCCGAAGTAAAATTCTAGCTAATGCACTTCGGAGTGACCAGGAAATATATGCACATCCATTTCGACAAAATCAGCATTGATCACCATGTAACAACAAACGCGTACATCATCTAACAACTTCTGCAAATGCCCTCTGTGATGCGAATGGCTTTTAATGGGAGATGAAGCCATCAATGAGAAGATGCAGTGATGACAATAGCCCTTTTGTCAAGGCACCCCACATACTAGTGTGTGGCCTTCAGACCAAACAGACATGAATGTACGTACACACGATCCATTATATGGCTGTTACTCCTTTCTCCAGTAGCTGTTGTGCCTGATCCAAAATGTCCCCTTGTTCACTACATAGTACACTAGGTAGGAAACAGAACAAGTCACACCCTATCTAGTACACTACATACTGAACAAGTAAACACTTCGGACAGGGACTTGGACTTTGTGTGGTACTCTGAGTGACGGGACATGTGGAGAAGCTTAACGGAATTAAAACAGACGGAGAATTCTAGAACACTCCATGCACAATCTGACAACTAATGTGTGTGGTTTTTTTTTTTTTTTTTATAAAAGGCTGCACAAAGAAGGAATGAGTATGCCTGAAATCCAGATAAAGAAGGAGAGAAGGAGAGAGATTAGGGATTGATGGAGGTAGTGGAGAAAGAGAAAAATCTCAATGCAAAGCCCAAAATGTATTCTTAGTATGCTAAGAGTGACAAATGTAAATAAAAGTGGCACCTGTATGTGTCAAGTCCCCCCCCCCCCTCCAACTTCAACCCCATTTATTGTCAGGCACTAATCTAAGTCTAGCCATCTCTTTGTCTCGCTGAAGTATCCTTTAATGACAGACACTGTTGGGCGCTTCAGAAATAGGATATCTCCCTCAACAGATGGCTGGGGCCCGCAACTTTCTCTCTCTCCACTGCCAAGCGCTGAAAGCGGGGGTGAGGTGGTGGGATGGTGGTGATGGGGATGGAGGAGGGAGTGGGGACGGGGGTGTTGGTGGGAGGAGAGAGAGAGGAGATGAGAGCATAGAGCTGGACCATTTGAAAGAGGTCCAAGAAAAAAAGCAGCTAGTCACGCCAAACAAGGCCGTGGCCAACTACAAACTGCCATTAGCACAGACACTCACTCACCCAGAGGAGAAGTGGGCCTGGGAATCCTGTTTTGCTTCACAGATAGCTTTTTAAAAAAAGGGGGAAAATTGTCATTCTGTCTCATCTTCATGAAAAACCGCATAAATAGGCATAACGATGTGGAACGAAGACTCCAAACAAACACAAAAGCAGCCAAAGGTTGTATATATTCGCAACGTGTTCAGCCCTTTACCCCAGTATGACTTCATAAAACAAGAGTGGCATTAAGAAAGGATTAATGGCATTTGTACATGGGATTAAACATGTAAATGGCTTAATGATTCAACATCCCGGTGAGATAAACACAACTCCGTACTATAGCCAACATCTCGGCAGTCTCTGAGCACCGCAGGTGGCTACTGTTTATCACATCTCTTATCTCGTCATATTCCCCACCATCCAGATTTTCCCCAGACAGATGTATTTTGAACAGGGAAATGAGAGCAGATGTTAGCCTACTCTCCTTTCTCTGTCCCACTTTATTTAAGATAGCCCATTTTGTTTGCTATGAAACTATCAGTTGACTGTGCACTCTTTTGACTGTGAAAAAGACTATAGCCATTCAAGTTTGGTGAAGTTGGCTGTGATGATCGAGTGTGACATCAAGTGAATATTAGTATTAAGATCTATTGACACATCATGATTTAATTTCGACAAATCAGTGACTGTGGAGTATCCAAAATAGTAAATGAGCTATCCAAAATGAAGTGTTTCTTGAAGAGGTGAAATGAAAGACAATTATGATTGATGATCGATGGGCAGCAGGGGCCTGGCCTGAAAAATCACTACTCCATAACTTCCTCTCCGGCTCAACAAGAAAGCAGCCACAGTGCTGCACTCCAATGGCATCCGTCCCAGAGCTGTTAGTGCCTTAGCAGCTCGCTAAGCCCGGTGTTTATCTCCTGAATGATTTAGCCTCTCAATAAGCTTTAAGCTAATTTAGCGCTGTTAGCGATATCGCTAAGATCTTAATCCAACTCCCGATCAACTCAAACTCACAGCTGAGGTACTCAAGATGTTTTGCATTCAATACACAGGTTCTGTTGCAGGGTTAGTGCCACACAATACAGGAGAAGATCATATAAATTTGGGCATTTTCTTTTTTTCTTTAGTTGTTGTTGTGTTGTTGTTTTTTTCTTGGCATCCTGAGCGAAGTTCCTACTGTTAGCATGCATTGGGCACAGTTAGCCACGTGACAGTGTGTGCGGGCCGTCGCCATGCCGCCACAGAGATCTGGCACTGAGTCTCTCCCCACTAGCGGGATTACAGAGACACACCTACAGCACACACACAGAGACAACGGAAACCCAGAACAAAGAATCACGCCACCAACACCAACAGAGAGAGAGACACGTACACGCTCACATACAGTAAACATATAGTACAGAGAAGAGACATTATCACAATGGCTTCAGTTTTTAAAGTTTTCTTTTTTGATCTTTTTTTTGTTTTTGTTTTTGTTTTTGTTTCGTTTTTCTTTCAGTCTTGACATGGGTGTCTGAGTTTGTGTACATTATGTATGCACACACGCACATAAATGGTGAGAGTAAGACAGATAGGTAGATTTTCTTTTAAAAACATGTATCTTGTTTTGAAACAGAAAAACAAAGACGTGACAAAAAGGTTTCTCATGTTGATTTACATATTCACTGATTTTGATAATTATTGCAGTCTAAACAATATGGCTTTAACTAGTGAAAAATCTCAGAGAGCTACAAAAGAAATCAAATTTCTGTCAATACTATAAAACATACTCAAGGACTGCTCTTTAGTTACATTTTTAAATATTTATATCATTGAAATGGGCTGCATTATACACAAATTTAAGGTCATTCTATTTAGAACAGATATAAATCAATTAACCATTAGCTATGGTTTTTAAAAGGATCACGTACATACTGTATGTTTGGCCACTCGATTCTACTTGTTGTCAGGTAAAATGAACATATTTTACACATTCATGTAATCAGGAAGTCTTCTATCCTCTGCTAATCTCCTCCTAATCTTGTAAACTGAAAGAAATCTCCTTTTAGATTGAATTATACTGAGCCAGCCACACAGCAAGACTTGTCTGACAATTAGCAACAAGCAAGTCCTAAAATGGCAACGACGAGGAAAGCAGTTGGCCTTGGTGAATTCTTTTGTGACTCTCAGGAGATAACTGTCTCTGCGTTTGTCAAAGTGGCAGTGAGTGGGTAACTTCTTTTGTCACCATCATAGTGTCAAGTTGTCATTAAAATCGCAACAAAGACTTTTTTTATTTACACTATAGAGGCCTTCGCTGAATAATTCAGCATATCAAAATGATTGAGGTTGAAGCCTAGGTCCATTCTTCTAAAAACATGTCCACTCACAGCCTCGTTCTTCCATAGTATGCCGTAGCAGCACAAAGTTTTCCGTTGTTATGTTTTTGGTGCAGATTGAGGTTATAATTTTTTATTTTGTCATTTTTTTCTTAATTACTGCCATTCTCAATGCAAATTATCTACTATTTTGATATCTAACGTGTTTCGAATGGTTATAATTTATTTACAAGTAATTAATATTTAGGACCACTTTGCAATCATTAAAAGTCATATCTTATCCAAAGAGCACGTCTCTCTCGACATATCATGAGCGATCTTTTCAGACTTGACTCCTCTCTGTTTTACCTGTGATAATCAGTGCAACATATCTTCACCATTTGACCTCGCCGACCTCATCCAAACTTAACGAATAATCCATTTTTTTTCACTCTCTCTTTGGTCTTGGCATTGGTTAAATTTTTAAACACATACATGTTTTCACCCGGCAAAACGTCTTCCCCTTCGATCAGTCATGATGAGTGTATCATTAACTACTCAAAGTGCCAACGAGGACGTTGGTCCTAACCTACTGTCGGCCCAAGAGTCATGTCGGCCCAGATTGCACTAAGGTGAAACGCGTAAACATTTGTTTATGTAGTCCTTTACAGAGTGGCACTTACCACAACAAAATGACAACAACGTCTAATTCTAATTAGCTTTTAAAATCCTGATAGCGCAAGTATGAGACATTCACCCAGTTACCTAGAGGTGGCAGAGTACACTACCTAATGTCTGAGTTGGCAACATATTTGTTTTCCGTACAAACTAACAGCGTCTGGGGTGGTCATTTGGAGGACATGAGTACGATAAGTCGTTGAGGTGTCGTTGAGGTGTACCAGTGCTTGGTCATTCTGGCTATCAATGTTTTCAATGTCTGATTAGCCATCTTGCACTTGATATTTGTGGATTCTTTTAGAACATAGATTTAATTTTGAGTTTCATAAAATGTATTTCACAGATGAAATGGTATCGTATAAAAAGCTTTGTCCACGGATTGGCAGTGGATTTAGGTCTGATTGTCTTTAAGACTGTGTTAGCCACCTCTAGGTAAATACTACACACGTTAGCAGAGCAGGCTAAACTACAAGGATGTCGCTAGCCCTAAGAATCAATGTATGCTTATACATATTATTACAATAGTAAATGTATCTAAAATGTGGAATGTTGATTTTTTTTTTGCATGACAGTATTAATATTCTCATCTTGGTGGCAAATGATTAAGTTCCCCTTCTACTGTTTTTTTTGTCTTTAAAAAAAGGCAGTGATATACTTCCCCACCACAGACATGAAACAGGCTACATTAGCCTTGAGCTAACACACCTAACAGTCAGGAGTGTATCTTCTGTAGACATACCGAAAATTTTCTGTTTAACATAGTATGCCCTTCCTCTCCTTCTTCTGTTAGTAAAATGTTTAAAAGTTGTGCATTTAAAACTAGGGTTTATGGTCCAGGCAGTGGCAGTGTCACTAAATGAACACTTGTTGATGGGTGAATAAGTCTTTTTGGAGGTAATCCTACGTGAAAGGTAAGGACATGAGGCAAACCAAACATTTTGTAGCCTGAAAAAGGTTGGCAACCAACGCAGACCTCTCTACAACTCCCCACTGACCTGCTGTAAATGGAACTTCAATACATTACAATGCTTTTTTTTTTGCAATATATTAAAATATATTTACATCATATTTTTTTCTCATTGGAACAGTTGATCTGAATGTTATACAACATTCTGCCACCTATAGGAGAGCTAACATAAAAGTATGTACATTATTTGAGTATATTCTAAAAAAAACAAAACAACAAAAAAAACAAACAAGAAACAGCAATGCGTTCTCACACAGGGAGAAGGGATCTGTTGGCCACGCCTTCAGGGGAAACACCCCTTGCCAAAGGGAAGCGTATGAAGGCACAGTCTGTACAGCTGCTCCCTCATTGACTCTTTAACCATCGCCACAGGCAGAGGGCGTAAACCGGAACAACCATGCCCCTCCCTCCCTTCCTCCCTCCCTCCCTCCCTCCACCATGCAAGGAGCTCATGACTCGTGTTGTTGTTGTTGTTGTTGTTGTTGTGTGGGGGCAGAGGTGGATTAATGAACGGGGTCTACCGGGCCCAATCCCAGGGGGCCAGAGGTCCCAAGGGGCCAGGACAAATTGCCCCCCCCCCCCACCAACCTCAATCCACACACACATCGTAATCCCCTTTGCCTCATGTACCAGGTAGCATAGTGTACGAATGTTAGGTAAACCCCCCCCCCATAAAGGGTGCTAGGGTCCAGGTCAAATTACCAGTCCCCTGAAAGTCTCAAAGTAAACTTTGTACCCAACCAGGTTGGTTAAAATGGACAGACGGACAAGACAATTTTGTTTGACCAGGGGCACTCGATTCCTTAATCCGTCCCTGGTGTCGGGATGTTGTGACTTGTGCCTGTAAGAGCCGTGCACTACTGGAATTTATGTCATGAGCTCCATCTCACTCTCATCTGCAGTTCAGCTCCTCCAACCTTTTTTTTTTGCATCTCACACTAATAACCGACAAATCTGCTTAAGAAATCCTGATGGTGTGGCATACTTGTGAACAGAATAGGTAGATACATGTTAGAGAAGTATTTATGCAGTGTAAACAATTTCAACCTGAATGACCATTCAAAGACTAAGCTCTTGTGTTGGGGGTTGGGGGAGGGGGGGTGCAGTTAAGAAAAAAACGTTGGGGTACAATTATTAAAAACGTATTAATTACGACATCCAAAAAATGAAAAAAAGGAATGTAAGAAATTACATCAAGGCAGTGATGAGCCTTCCACAGTTTGGCAAGAACAACCCCAGCCCTCCCATCCAAATCTCTCCCATCAAAATTCCTTCCATTTTTTTTTTGCTCCCTCCCTCACTCACTCACTCACTCACTCGCCAATCTTGGCTCGTTGTAAACCCCTCCCCTTCCTGTTCCTTCCCACTCTTCACTCCCCCACCCCCACCCACACCCCCCCACCTGTCTTCTTCCTGCCATCCTGGAGTGCAGCCCTCGCGAGCGTTACTTCTTGAACATGTCCCTCCCCTTCCTGTTCCTTCCCATCCCACTCTTCACTCCCCCCATCCCCCACCCCTACCCATCCCACACACCCCCCCACCTGTCTTCTTCCTGCCATTCTGGAGTGCAGCGTTACTTCTTGAACATGTCCTGCAGGGGTCCGGGCAGGAACTTCAGGACGGTGTCCAGGATGCTCTCGTCGTCCTCCTCGTCATCGTCACCGCAGCCGGGGGGGATGGCCTTCTTGGTACGCGTCAGCGAGCCCTCGCACGCCTGCTCCATGGCCGCCTTCTCCTCCGCCTCCTTCTCCTCCTTCTTCTTCAGGCCGTACTAATCAAACACAAAACATAACACAGAGTCATAATTTGTTACATGGTCGTTTTTTTTCTTCAAGCCATACTAATCAAACACAGAAAATCAGGATCATCAGAAAACATCATTACAGGATGGTCCAGAGTAGTGATTTGTTACACAGTAGTGTTTTTATTTTGGTTTTCATGCAATTGGTGTGCTTTAAAAAAAGAAACACAGAACATATCATTCAGAAATTGTCCAAAGCAACAACTCGTATTTGGTAGTTTTTGTGTTGCATATGATTGGTGTGCTCAAACATAATTTTATATGGTAATTTTTTGGTGGTATTCTATTGGTGTGCACAGAATTATTATGCATTTGCCTACATCACTCAAGTTCACAGACAGTTTAATTGCAGTTTAATCACTGACATTTGCAGTTTAATCACTGACATTTGCAGTTTAATCACTGACAATTTGGGATATCAGCGTGACTGAGAGTGAAGGACAAAACTCTGACTGAGAACTTTTGTGCTTCACATGGTGCTGCTTATTCCATTCATTTTTATACAAAATACTTTACATATTTAAATTCACACACCAGTATTATGACTAAGAAATTTATACAACAACAACAACAACAATAATAATAATAATAATAATAATATACTATTATTGTTAAATGGTAATATTATTATACCATTCCAATGCCATGAAAGACTGTGCCTATGTCCACAATATCGACTGTTTGACTGTACAGTGAACTATCTGTTGCATCAGACCTACTCGTTTATGTTTTACAAAGTTCACTACATAGTTCACTACAATTCCGACAGCAACTCTCACATGCTCACACACACATACACATTCCTACCTCACAGCTCTCTCTCTCCGTCTCTCTCTTTCTCTGTTTCTCTCTCTTTCACACACACATACACACCTCTCCCTCCCAGCTCCTTCTCTCTCTCTTACACACACACACACACACACCAGATACTAACTACACTTCACTAAGTCCTTGGGAGGCTGGCATTGTAAAACAGGACTCTACAGACCTAACTGAAAACACACACACATACACACACACACACACACACACACACACACACACACACACACCCCAGATAGTAACAACACTTCACTGAGTCCTTGGGAGGCTGGCATTGTAAAACAGGACTTTACAGACCTAACTCAAAAGACACACACACACACACACATAAACAACACCCTAGATACTAACACTTCACTAAGTCCTTGGGAGGCTGGCATTGTAAAGCAGGACTCTACAGACCTAACTCAAAACATACACACACACACACACACACACACACACACACACACACACACACACACACACACACACACACACACACACCAGATACCTAACAACACTTCACTAAGTCCTTGCAAGGCTACCATTGCAAAGCAGGACTCTCCAGAGCTAACTCAAAACACAGCACTGACCCCCTCACGTCAGCATCTCTCCCTCTGTGCCTCTTCAAGCCTTTGTATCTCCCTTTGAGGTGATGCATAATATATCCACCACCTAGTCTGTGTGACAGGAGGAGGCTCTGTTTGTCAGCGGGAGCTTTATGGCGCTTGTCAAGAATGGGACGTGACCAACGCGGGCTTGTTTCATAAATTACTCGCAAGCGGAATGGGATTCACCATGACAACATGGGCTTCGCCATGACAACATGAGCTACGCTGTGCCATCCCACACATAGCCTAGCTGTCGGGCAGATGTTTACATCTACACACTCAAGACTATAAACTAGTTATCATCAGGTAATGAACTATTCAATATGGTGATGACATAGTCCCTAATCTATAAGTCCTGCAGTGACATTTTTAAATATTGTTGATTAAACTGTTTATTACATGCTGCCTTTTAAATCAGTAGAGATTTTATTTTATTTTAATTTTATTTTATACATTTATTTACTACAGAATGCAAGACAACCCTGACTACTGTCAACTAACTGCTAGTCCTCACTGTTATACAATCCACACTTGTCACACACAAGTCAGTGTTAAGGCCTGACTAGCCCCCACACTGTATGTTGTTTATACTGGGGTATTTTTAGCCAGATGCATGTCAGACATTTCCTATAGGAGTCCAACTTGGCTAAAGTCAAGTGAATGTTGGACACATCAGCTCATTGCCATTGCTTCCGGCTTTTCTGCCTGTGACAGTGAATGAGAGGCAACTTCTACTGTGGGGGGTGTATGTGTCATGACAGCATGCTGTGACGTCATCTATGTGCCCTATCTGTTTATACTGGTGCTCGACACACACACCAGTCTTCTCCTCATTAGAGGTGTCATAATGCCACAGTGGTCAAACAGTTCAGAAAACCCTGCGTTTCAGAGGAGTGAAACATGACTGAATTGCAGGTTTACTTTTTGATTTGCAACTTAAGCTGGTTAAATCCGAAACGTTTTTAGGATTAGTCGGACGATGTGTCTGGTGTGTGCAGGCAAACCCCAATATCGGGGACGTGCAGTGGGGATCCTTCTCATTTTGACGTCACAATGTTTCTCACGACAACAGACACGGCAAGTATAAAAAACAGACTTAAGGCTCAACCATAACATAACGCTCACCTTGTCCCTGATGGTCTGCCGTACTTTCTCCCTCTCGGCCTCCATGCGGGCGTGCTTGGCCTTCCTCTCCTCCTCCTGCTGCCTCAGCGCCTCCTGCCTCTCCTCCTCCTTCTTCTGGGCATCAGGGTCCTTCTCCTCCTCCCCACCCAGCATCTTCCCCATGTCTTTGGTGGCCCCTGAGGGAGAGATGGAGGGATGAATAAAGGTAGGGAGGGAGGGAGGGAAAGAAGGAGGTGGAGAGGGAGAGGCAGGAGAAAAGGAGGGAGGGATAGAGAGGGAGAGGGAGAGAGAGAGGGAGGAAGGCAGGAAGAGAGCGGGGGATGGATAGAGGGAGGGGGACAGAAAGAGAGAGAGGGATAGATAGAGGGAGGGAGACAGAGAACGACAGAGGGATGGAGACAGGAAGAGAAAGACAGAGAGAGGAAGGAAGGAGAGAAAGGCAGAGTAAGAAAGAGGTAGGAAGAGAGAGATGGAGGGAATGGGAAATGCCAAAGAGGGGTGGAAGGAAAGGAATGGACAGAAAAAGAGATAGAGAGAGGGAGGGAGGGAAAGAGATTGGTAAGGAAGGCAGAGAGCGATAGATAATTGTGAAAGGGAGAGAGAGAGATGGAAAGGGAAAGGAAGGGATGGAGAGAAGAGGAGAAGAGAGCAAAAAAGAAGAGTGCCAGGTCATGAAGGGCTTGCCAGAGTGCAGGCTGCCCTATACACCACTCCTCACTCCTCTACAGCAAAGACACACACACACACAAACACACACACACACACCTATACACCACTCCTCACTCCTCTACAGCAAAGACACACACACACACAAACACACACACACACACCTATACACCACTCCTCACTCCTCTACAGCCCTCCTCCCACTGCCCCGCTCGCACATAAAAGCACTTTGCACTGAAATGGTGTGTGTGTGTGTGTTATTGCTGTGTGTGTGTGTGTGTATTATTGCTGGGTGTATGTGTCTGTGTGTGTGTATGTTGGCGTGTGTGTGTGTGTGTATGTGTGTGTGTGTGTGTGTGTGTGCGTGCGCGTGTGTGTGTGTGTGTGTGTTATTGCTGTGTGTATGTGTGTGTGTGTGTGTGTGTTATTGCAGAGTTAGTGAAAGGGTAGAGAAACCGAATGTGTGTCATTGTTGGGTTAAAGCAGAGGCATAATGACAATGACATTTATCAGGGCAGACACACACACACAGATAAAGACACATAGGCAGTGCAGTTGGGAGGAAAGAAAGACACAAAGGAAAGACAGACAGAAAGAAAGAAAGAAAGAAAGAAAAGAAAAAAGAAAGAAAAGGTAACAGGCCTGAAAAATGAAAGGCAGATGAAGATAGAGGAAAAAGAAAACGAGGGCTTAGCATCGAGTGTGTGACAGAGATAGAGAGAGAGTGAGAGATAGTATAAGAGAGAGAGCAAGTAAGAGAGAATAAGAGAGAGAGAGAGAGTGTGTGTGTGAGAGACAGAGAGAGAGAGAGAGCGAGAGAGAGAGCGAGAGCAAAAGCGAGAGTAAGAGAGAGGGAGTGTAAAAGCGAAGACGAAGGAGAGATGGGTCTCCGGTGACCAATGTGTCATTAATAATGATAACCACACTAATGGGCGCCATTAATACTCAGGGCTGTGGGTCTGTGTGAGGTCAGTGGGCACAGGGAGACTGGAGCAGGGAAGCAGGGAGCCAGAGCCAGTGTCTGCCTTATTCCTATCCATCCTCTCCCACCAAGAAAAAAGGAGAAAGACTGTCCCCACATTTAGGGGAGGCATTCATAATTAAGACATAAAAAGGAGGTTAAATATAGAACAGGGGTGGTTTTTTTGGGGTGCAGTGGTGTCGCTGGAGTCTCTTTTGGGGGCTTGTCTAGAGACAGGAACCATCTGCTACTGGCTTTGTGTTTGTGACCCACTATTTGCTGGAATATCTCTCTCTCTCTCTCTCTCTCTCTCTTTCTCTCTCTCTATCTCTCTCTCTCTCTCTGTGTCTTTATTTCTCTTTCTCTCTCTCTCTGTCTCTGTTTCTGTCTCTGTCTCTCTCTCTTTTGTGTGTATAGGAGCAGGTTTATGTGTGTGTAGTTGTGTGTGTGTGTGTCTATGTGTCTCTGTGTGTGTGTCTATGTGTGTGTGTGTGGTGTATGTGTGTGTGTGTGTGTGTGTGTGTATCTATATGTGTGTGTGTTATCTCAGTGAAGTGTTGTTAGTATCTGGTGTGTGTGTGTATGTGTGTTTTTGTGTGTGTGTGTGTCTGTGTGTGTGTGTGTTTGTGCACATGCTTGTGTGTGTGTGTGTTTGTGTGTATTTAATCAGTGACTGCTGTAGCCTCCTCATTAAGGGATTTATGGGCAAAAGGTGAAAGGTCATGGTTATTCACAGTAAATCAGGAGCTGTGTTATTACTGCTGACAAATGACGTTCCAGCCTGGGCCTGAAAATAGCACACCAGAATAACACACACATCCCCCCTCCAACTTTACAGCTGAAAGGATAAGAATAAAAATACTGCACCATGGTACGGCTGCGTCATCTTTTTAACACACACACAGACACACACAGACACACGCACACACACACACATACACAGGCATGCGCGCACACAGACACACACACACACACACACACAGACACACACACACACACACACACACACACACACACACACATACACACACACACACACACACACAGACACACACACACACACACACACACACACACACACACACACACACACAGACACACACACACACACACACACACACTCACACAACTTCTCCCAAAACAGTCAAACTACAAAGTGTCATCACATTTGTATAGCAGTCTGGCCTCAGTAAACAAACAAACATATGGACACACACACGCACGACCACGGTGTTGAAAGAAAAAGTTTGTCACCTCTCCCCAAAAGCACACATAACATGATGACAGTACCAGTGGCCAGAGGGCCCTTTTAGGTGACTGTTGAAAGACTCCCGCCCACACCTAGAGACTCTTCACACACCACTGCACCCTGTGCACACAGTCACACACCACCGTGTTGCAGAGACACTCCCCCCCTACCCACCCCCATACACCTCTCTGTACCTTACCGCCATCCTTCAAAGCCCCCCCCCCCCCCACCACTGTGTTGCAGACACACTCCACCACCCGCTTAGTCCCCCCTCCTCCTCAGCACCCCATCTACCCTGGCATACCCCACATACCCACCCCCCATCCACCCCCCTGTACCTTACTGCCATCCTCCACCCCCCCCCAGGACTGTCTGGGCTCCCTGGCACACAGTCATACACCACTGTGTTGCCGAGACACTTCACCCCCCCCGCACCCTCTCTACCCCAGCGTACCCCACCTACCCACCCCCTATCCATCCCCTGTACCTTACCGCTATCCTTCACAATCCCCCCCCCCCCCCCACCCCTCATCACTGTCTGGGCTCCCTGGCACTCCGTCTGGGCTCCAGACCATGGCCGAGCCACAGTCCCAGAGTCCCCCACACCCACCCACCCTAAAATCACACCCCCACCCCACACCCCTGCGATCAACATTCAGAGACTGCCAACTGACTGATCGGCACACACACACACACACACACAAAAAGGCGGCCGTCCCAGACTTCTGGTATTGTTTGCCTGAGGAGGGAGAGAAATCTTTATTGTCCCAGTCAGTGCTGAAATCAAACCCTCTGTCATGCTTTATTCCCCGAGTGTCTCTGTTTCAGGCAGCCAGCTAGCCAGGGATCCTGATCAGTATTCTACGGCTGAACCAGTAGAGAACAAAAGTGAGGGGGGGTTGAGAAAAAAAAAAACATCTGAAAGGTGATTTCAATTTTCTAAATTATTTGATTTGGTTCCTGTTCAAGAAACCATGCTGACATTTCAACCACCAGCTAGCAACAAAGCTTACATTGTGACTAAGGGCCACTCCTGGAGAGTAAGACACACTCAGGTTTTCATCTAGTGCTTTTCTCTCTGGCTCTGTGCTTTTAGGCCAGATGAAAGGCTTTGCTAACTCCTTGAACAGGTGCTGTATGTACCATATTAACTGTGAGATCATTTTAGCTTCAGAGCTACAGACAAGGTACTGTGTGTGCATAATGCCTTTGCATTATTCACATTCACGTCAGCAATTATTCATGTTTATAACTCACTCACTGGCAAAAAAAATGCCAATTGGCAAAACAACACAGTGTTGTGAATGTGCTATTCGCTGTTGATAAGGCCTGTTTAGTCATTCGAAAACAAATAGCAGTGTCTGATTTCTGGCCGTTGTAATTTTCACAATTTCAATGCATAACGTGAGTGCTCCACTTCGCACAAGCTTCAGGTTCATGGGCTGGTCAAAGCTGTTCATGTAGACATGACAACGGGAAGAAAAAGACAGCTCTCGGTTGGTTCCTATGGCGATTAATGGTCGTTGTTGCCGTGGTGGCCAGTGTCCTACCCGTCCAGAGCAGAAGCAGAGAGCCTGGCGTGGTCACAACAACCCAGGGGCCTCACACACACACACGCGGTCCGACCCCCCACCTCACAACTCGCAAACGTCCGCCATTACATCGACACAGCAGTCGTTGTTCGGGGGTGGACGATCGATCCCAAATGCAGGACCACCTGAGTGAATATGAATTATGTATGTGCCAGCCGAGTACAAACTTTATCAGGATATTGATCGCTTCCTCTGAGACTGAGAACTACTGGCCACAGGCCAGCCAGCCAGCCAGGCAAAGGCAAAGGCAGGGTTGGAGCTGGAGATGGAGCCAGCATTGGCTTTTTAGGCTATGCTGGGTTTTTTTTTTCAGGAAGAGGCTTTCAAATACAGCTCTATCGCTACAACAAACTGAGATTTGATACACTTGTTTTAGTCATCGACTAAAATGCTTCCTGCCAGCAAAACAAGAGATACTGCGCACTAAAAAAAAATGACAGAAAAAACGTTGTCTGACTATTTCTTTGTCTAACTGTATTTAGGAACATATTTGTTTGTGTAGCTTTCAAAGACAACAGCCAACACAATCTAAAAAAACAGTTACAATGGACAAAGGCACAAGAGTGCCAAATGCAAATGACTAAGAAATGCCATGAGCATATTTTCATTTCTGAATTGGCTTACACCATGTCTCCTGTGTTTCTCAATATTTTAACTGCAGTAGAGTCAGGAACCACTTTAGGCCCTCAGACCTTCTCTACACTCGATACCCCCCTCTCCGCCCCCAAAAAAACGGTACAGTTTGTACAGTTTCTGTATTCTGTCTTTAGAAATTGACAAAGTGTTGGTCACAAAAAAAATCATGTGTATTTTGTGTTTTTTTTTCATTGGTGCCCAGCAGCAGCAGTTAGAGCCGTTTAGAGTGTTTTAGAGCAGACGTGTGTCCCTCTTAAGTCGGTACGGGCCACTCTGGAGATGCCATTAGGCCTGGCTCACCGGCACTGCACTCAGCCGTTACCCCACCACACCACACGGACGAGCATGATTCTGCATGAGCTGCGGGGATTAAACACAAACAAACTGGAACAAACACCATCTGGGATCAGGCCATTTAGCAGGCACCGGAGAAAGTGGAGGGAAGGAACGAAGGGGTGGAATAAGAGAAGGGCAGAATGACAGAGAGAGAGAGCGAGGGAGAGAGAGGGAGAGGTAGAGGTAGAGAGAGAAGGTATCTCTCTCTCCCTGTGTGTCTGTGTGTGTCAGAGGGAGGAAAAGCAAGAGACAGAGAGAGAGGCAGAGAGAGAGGAAGAGAGAGAAAGAGAGAGGGAGAGAGAGAAGGCGTCTCTCTCTTCCTGTGTTAATGTGTGGTGTGTGTGTGGGGGTGGGTGTGTGTATGTGTCAGAGAGAGAGAGAGACAGAGAGAGAGAGAAAGAGATTGAGAGAGGGGCTCGGAGAAGGGGGAGGTTAGGACATATTCATAATTGATGATGGGCATTTATTATGCATAAGTTATGCATCCACCGCCTGCATGGATGCACTGCCATCACCTGTGTCTTTAATTGCCTCCATCCCTCTCAGGGCTCTTAGGGAGAGGACAGGCAGGGAGAGAGGGAAGGAGAGGAGAGGCAGAGGAGCCCCTAGCTTGGTCCCCTGCCTGCGCACACAAGTCCATTGACCTCATCCTTAATTGGGAAAAGCACTTGTGTGGTAGGACACCTTGGAATGATAGATTGGGACTTGGGATGGGGAGGTTGCGGGTTGTGAGGCAGATTACCCACAATCCCCTGGGGGCTGTGCACATGAGGTCAGACTCAGGAAGAGGGTCAAAGGTGACCATCACTCCGGTGTGCTGCGTAATAGATAATTAACTTGATCCAGGACATCAGCATGGTGGACGCTTTTACTGTTGGACCTTTTGCTCTCCATAAAGGCACAAGGTCATCTGTCCCTTTTTGCATCCCAAAGGCACTGTATGAGTGTGTATTTGTTTGCAATTCTCGTTTAAGTTCTTGTTCTTAGTTGTTGTTTTTTTGTATTGTTTTTGTTTTGTTGTGTTTTTTTTTTTGCACTGTACAACACCTACTCGTTCTCAGAGGCATTGGCAGAACAAGCACTGGTATGAAAATGACATTATAATTACGATGCTAATTAAGCATTGTGAGGAGCAAGTGTGCTGAAAGTTTTTCTAAAGAAACATTTGTGAGTCAACATTTGAGTAGGTGCACTAAATTGCTATCATCAGCATAACAAACTAGACTTAGTAGTCTTACTTTGGTGTAACAGTTACCGGGACAAAAGAAACTTGTGGGGAGACATGCTGACTCCCTTGCAGATTTTTTAAATTGGTAAATAGCCGGAGCTTGTGGAAGGTATACTTGCTGATTACAGCACCTGATGTAAAGTCTCTTGCAGCTCATAGCATATATTTTCACCTCAGGTAGCCTGTTTGTCTTAAAGAAAATGTGTTGCTTATAATATGAGTATTTTATAGTGTTTCACTGCTTCTATACAGCTTTACATAAAAGGATAATGGCTTTTAAAATACTGACTTGTTAAAAACGGGGATTACATAAAAGTATTCACCACAGAGCAGTACAAAGCAGCAGAGTGAAGGAGGGAGGGGTAGCCATGACAGCGATACTCCACCGGTATCGCTCCTTACTTACGCATGTGAGTGACGTTAATACACACTCAGCTTTTAGAGTACCATCACTCAACAATGGCTGAGGAACAATTCTCTGTGGAAGTTTTCAAAAGTGTTTCTGCAACCTTTTATTTCTTTTTATTTCTTTTTATTTTTATTACTGCTTCCCTCCCTCCCATGGCCCTCCATTTTGGCTGTACATCAAAAGCACTTTGGGGAAAAAGGAAACGCTTATGCACGGGCGACGAGACGCTTCCTGTCTGTCTGATGAAGTCATGCTAATAGCAGTATTTATGTATCGGGGGGAGGGAATGTGGAGAAAAATAAAATCTCCCCATTTAGAGCTGATATGCAAATGTGTTGGCTTACCAAATTTGCATGTGAATTAAGCACTTTGCACTTCTTTGATGAAAGAAAAATAGAGCAAAAGATTATTCCAGTTCCACTATCACTATGCTGTACAAGCACCAAGAAAACACAACAACAATCTGTAGAAGTAGAATCAGTCAATGGTAGTAGCAGTAATTGTAGTAGCAGTAGCAATAGTCAGGTGGTAAGCAGCAACATTACAACCACTACAAGTAGTAGCACCACTATCAGCATTTGTAGTAGTACTACAACAAGTATTACTACAACAACCAATTAGTATTAGTATGTACACATACTAGGTATGTTTTACTCGTACCGCACTGGAGTATGGTTTTCTGTGGTCCCTGGTCTGCACTCTGTACCCTGTATGATATCAAACTGTACCTGGGCACAGTTGAGCTGCTGTATTCTAGAATCTTTGCATAAGCACATGTTTGATTACCATGACAACAGAATTCTTCACGATCTATTTGATTGTTAAATGGAACTCAACTATGCTCAGGCACATTTGCAGCTGAAGCAGACTCGAGTCCACTGCCTACATTCCTATTAGAGTACCATGCTGGGGTCGGTGCGAAGTGATCACACTGGTCAGATGCACCAGACTTTTAAGGTCAAGCATACTTGGGTATGGTACGGATGGCATAGCATGAGTACGCCTTAATACTAACTAATGTACTCGTTTTAATGCTACAGCAAATGCTGATAATGCAGACCAGGGACCAGAGACAACCGTACTCCAGTACAATATGAGTGAAACATATGTAGTGTGACTACACCTTAAGGGGTAGGGGAGTGAGAAGTTGTGGTGGTCATATTTTTAAAAAAAATGCAGAGAAACCTGCATAGTTGTTGAAGTAATTGAAGAAAACATTTGGAAAATGTTGCTTCCACATAATGACCATCCTCCCTCTCTGGTTCCTGCCACTCCTTTGAGAGAGCCAATGGGAAAAAGGTGATAGTCCACGCTTGCCTCTGATTGGTCCATAAGCACACAGGTCCCCACTGTCCTGGCAGACTATGGAACCACTCTGGAGATAAGTGCCTTTGCTTATGTAACCCATTTGCCTTTCATGTCAATGTATTCCATCCTTTCTTCCTCCCTCCCTCCATTTTCCTTCCTTTCATTTTTCTTTCTTTCTTTCTTTCTTTCTTGCTTTCTTTCACTCAAATTTGCTCCAGGTTTGCCTCCAGTTCTCCTCTTCCTTCCACACACAGCCACAGCCCCCCCCCCCCCCCCCACAAGCGTGCCCACATGAGATGCCGCTGCTGCTCCCCGCTGCATGTGGGATCTTAATGTATGCTCGGAGCCAAAAGACATTCGACAAACAATTTCACAGGCTTGTGTGGCGCTTGTTTTGCGCAGTCAGCTGAACAGAAGAAAGGGACATGGGCCATTGGCTCCGCCTGGCAGACGGAGAAACGCAGTGTGGTGTTTCTGCAAGTAATCTGAGAGGGGACGGGGGCCCACCCGCGTGAAGTGTTGTGAACGCTCTCATTTCACAAGAACCCCATGACATGTTTGGAGTCTTAAAAGCCATGGCTTCATTTTCAACTTGTCAACTGGGAATATGTTTTTGTATATGTGTAATACTTGCTCCATACATCTGGAAACTCCGAAGGTGAAATATGTACAGTACCTTTGTGTTGTCTGTGCACTGGAAACATTTTATTCTTACTTTTAATCTTCAAACCCTTTTATTCTTTTTTTACCACAAAATGTAGTATTCATTATGTAAGTACTTTCCTTTAAAAACATGGTGGTTTATGTGTTTCCATATGTCCATTGCAGCAGTGCTTGTAAAATAAAAGTCCTTTTTGTCGATACTGACTTAACAATACAGCTGTTCTCCTCTTTTTCCCCTAATTGTAAAGTGAAATGAAGTGAAGTAAAAAAAGACAGAGACAAAGAGTTCAGCCCCCACCTCATTTGTCATGTAGGTCAACCCCAACACGCTAACCCACCCCACCTGCCCCGGACACCTCTCCTCCGCAGGAAGGAGAACTAAAGGAGACAAACTACTTCATCTATCCACTTCCTCGTTGGCCAGCCGGAGAGAGTGTTCTGCCCCTCTGCCCCAGCCAATGGGATTGCAGCAAGCCGTGACACAGGAACATAAAGAGAGCCGTCACGTGACCAGGGGCTCTTAAAAGACAAGGCAATTTTCTGCCCCTGGGAAGCTGTGAGGGGATTGGCAGGAGGGGGGGATAAATCTATTTTTATGACCCTCTGCTCATTCTTCTGATGAATCCAAATCAGGGAAATTGATTCAAGGGCTCATTGACCTTTAGGCAAAGCATACCCACGTTGATGACCATATGCATGCACAGCTTGGGGTGTAAAATATACTTTGCGCGAGGCGAGGCGCAGAGGGCCTGTGGGCTCGTATAAATGTCATGGGGTGGGAGAGCCAGAGATAAAATTAAGGGTAGAGGGATAGTCTGAGGCAAAGCAGAGAGGAGTGGTGGCAAAACATTATCAGTCTCTTGCTGTTTAGGCATATTGTTTCTCTTTGCTTGCCAGTAAATGCCTGACTTTTATAACTCAGTCAGCTGGCACAGAATGACTCACCAGCCAAAACTCTTTTTTTTGGTAAAACTTTCTATGAAGTTTGTATTTATGAGGCTCTATAAACAGATTCATAAAGGCTTATATTACATTCATGACGTATGTAAACTATTCAGTAAGCTTTATGAAGGCATTATAACCCTTTATGAATGTGTTTATGGAGTCGTGTGAATACAAGCTTCATGGAAAGTGGTACCTGTTTTTTAGCTATCTGAAACATAGAAAAATCCTCAAAAGTATTGTATGCTACTCCAGTATCCAAAGCATTCTGCACAGATGTGAAGCCTCTGTCTGTTGTAAACTTTCACCTGTGGAAACAACAGTGGGTTGACATCATGTCAGGGCAATTTAAAGTGAATGTGTGGAACTCACCCCCGAGAGCTTGCTTCATCACAAAATCCATGTTGCACTTGTGTGTGGTTGGTGTGTTGGGGTCTTGGCAGAGAAGAAGAGAGAGCTAAGGAGAAAGTTGTTGCATGTAGCCCAGCACTAGTATCCCGCAGGCCTGGCTTCCCTGTTGCTGTCAATGTGTGCTGCACTCCGGCGGATAAATCTCTATGGGTCCTGTGGGGGAAGGAAGGCAGAGACAAACTAATCACCGCAAGCATTAGAGGGGGCACCGCCTGGAACAGAAACAGAAAAACACCACACTGTTGCTGCCGTCAGTGGCACGGCACGGCTCTCCGAAGGGCCTGGGGAAGACGGAGTATTTTTGCAAAAAAATGTCACAGAGGGTTGTTAATATGCCACATAAATGTGCGCTTGAAGACAGTGTTATTGCGGCCCTTTCTCAGTTTCACTCCTTCAAGGTTTAATAATAAAACAAACATGTCATAATAACGGCTTTTGGGCCACATCGTGAAACCCAGTGTGGAGACGCACAAGGACAGGGCCCCAAGCTCAATCCGTCATCATTGATCGATCGTGTGATTGAAAACTGATCAATTTGTAATCGCACTGAAATAACACACTGACAGACTCAGTAAAGCCCTCTTAAAATAGCCCAATATGCAATCCTGTGCAATCGCACATGGTGTCCACCCATCATGATTACTATGGAAACCTCTATGGCAATGGAATTCTACTTCTCCCCTGATAGTGTCCTGAAGGAGTTAAAATGTTACCCAAGAATGACGCTGTGGTATTTTGGAACATTTTGTTCCAAGTTAGTCAGACACAGAAAAGTTGCCGGATGAGAGATCTCTAAATGTCAGGGAGACAATTTGCCAGTGAGTAGAAATTTAACGCATCGTAATAAATAAACAATCAAATGTCACACGTCACTCCTTGTTTAATGCCATTTAAAACCTGGAACTCTTAAAGTCCATAAACAGCAGAATTGTAATTTTGATTATTCCTGGGGCAGTGGGAGAAAAAAAACAAAGCAAATAACCACACAAGCATGTACCTGTGGAAAACAATTCTGTAATGTGGCCTCTAGCATAATGACACAACAGTGTAACTAACCTACAGTTTTTAAGATCTACAACCTCCTGGGCCACTCCCTGACAAGCAGACCGGATTCCCATCTGTCCACTTGTGCGAGAGTGATAATTGGGACAGGGGCTTGTCAATACCTAATTACTCAGATGGAATATGGCGGCATCTTCATTGGCTGAAGGCTCGTTTGTTGATTGCGCTGGGTCAAGCTGTTGGAATCACTCATGTGGACTCCTTTTAAGTTACTTCCCTATTTCCCCCGAAATAAATGACATGGTAATTGGTTCCTAACCCAATTTAAAATCAAGTGAATGGATACTTAAATTGGAACAGTAATGAAATGGTCTTAAGCTTTATATATGTTGGATCTATAGCTGCAGCGTTTCAACGACCAAGGTACTTTAGAATAGTGCGAAACTAAACATGACGTTTTTTTTAAACATAGGCTATGCAAATCCACCACTGCAGCAGGGACCACACCAGTCCATCAGAGGGGACGCATGCTCGCTCGCACACGCGCGCGCCCTCCCACCCGTCTGCAGCCTCTCAGACGTATGCGCTCGAGTCGACGTTTTATCAATATACATTGCAGCGCCCGAGACCAAGCCACACGTCGAGGTAGGCTTCAGCACCTCGGACAGCGACGGCTTCTTCGAAAGCAAACCGACTGCTCAGCACCTCAAACCTTGCTTGTCAGTAGTAGGATGAAACATAACAAATTCAGCTGTGGTACTGTTGAATGTGTCAGTTATTCGCAACAAAGACGATGTCTGAGATTAAACGCAACACAGTAAAATCACACACACCCTAAACATAACCCCAGGGAATGTATCTAAACAAACCATAGACGCCTTTATATTTCCATCGCCGAGACGCGAGTAAGTCATTATGTCACCGATACGGTTTCCCCGGCAGCACAATGAACTGGTTACCTCTAAGACTTGAACAGTTGGAAAGCTACGACTTAAAGAGGCAGTAGACACAACCATGGACGTAAATAGATTTTCCAGAAACAAAAGATCCCCATTACAAAACACATAAAACAATCTGAATATGGACAGAACAATCCAAGCTTGAACATTTAAATCTCAACTTCGGTAAGAGCTGTTATGGAAAGAAAACAAGACAGATGTCCACCAGGAACCAATCGAACTAATAACGAAGTAAACCATAAACGAAGTGAAACTAACTACCAGCAACACATAAATCCACGCATCTTACCATGTAAGTGTTACAACGGTATTGTCCAAAATATACTGATCCACGGTGCAAGTGTCTCGCTGCTAACCTCTTTCACCGTCAACTGCTTCATGGGCTGGTTAAACGATCAATCATTTGTGACAACACACACTCTCTCCCCCTCTCTCTATGTGCGGAATGGAGGTAGGGTGTATGAACAGGAAGGAGAGAGAGAGAGAGACAGAGAGAGGGGGAGAGAGAAAGAGAGAGAGAGAGTGAGAGAGAAAGAATGGGATGAAAGGGCAGCATTAATACTGACATCTTGAAGGTTTTGTGGGTTCTATAGTTTTACAATGATGGGACACAATAATGTGCACCCTTCTCTCCCCAGCAGACTTCATCAGAGCTTCATAGCATGCTTATTATCCCTCCACTGGCATGCCATTCGCTACGCTAAACCATAACAAAAGGGGAACAAAAAGTGTCAGTGGCTAAACAGTCTCTTTCTGCCCTGACAAAATGTTGCTGATGAGGTCAGCTGAACGTTACTTAAGCTTGAGAGGCGACTGCGTTTGACCTATTCTGGCACAGTAGCCATGTGTACACACACACACACACACACACACAAACACACAAACACACCCAATACACACACACACACACACACACACACACACACACATACACACACACACACACACACACACACACACACACCCTCCCCCTTTTGCATTGTCAAGCATGACTGCCTTGCTGGTAGTGTGAATCAATTATAGCAATTGAGAACCAAAGCATCGATACAGTTCTGCATCACCTGAGCAGTGCCCCTATTCATGGTCCCAACAGCTTGGGTAATATGGTTCTTTGTGGTGGTTATCTTATTGTATAGAAGCCTGTCATATTCATCGGAGAAAACATCAGAGATTGCGCTGACTGGAGCAGGCATGTAAGGGAAAAAAGGGGGGTGCGGGGGTGCAGGGATGGGGTGGGGGAGGGGAAAGTGGGGGGGCAGCAGTGAAATGAAACAGTAGCACAAGGGGCTCGTTGCAGCACTGCGTAAAATGCCCTTGGCTGACCTTGGAGGATGCGGCTTGACGCTCCACCAAAAGCAGAAGCGTTCAATACACCAAACCTCTGCGCGGCCACATCCGCCCACCAGCCTGTGGACGAGGCTCAGCTTTTATTCAATAGGGCCAAACCGCCCACCCACTCACCCACCCACCTACCCAGCCTGCCTGCCTGCCTGCCTGCCTGTAGCCAGGGCCCAGCACGCCAAGCGGGAACATTAGTGTAAAGGCCATTTCTTCAGCACTGCCCTGTAGGGATGGGAGAAGAATGGGCCAAGGGATTTCTCCTGGCCTGAGCCGACCCTTACTGCCCCCTGTGTGTGTTAGCTGTGTATGGAGCAGCACTAGCACAACAGACTGGGCCCTGCTAAGTGTTTTTCTCTGATCATCCTGTTGTGATAAAAATATAAAAAAATAAAAAATAAAAAAGATGTGAGAAAGAACTAAAAATGTAAACAACATTCAAAACATAAAATCAAATAACATGTGCTCTGGATGACCTGTGTTCACATAAGAAGAACAAAATATGAAGATTAAAGCTACAAACATCTGTCTCTTCGTCGCTGACGTAACATCCTTTAAAAAATCAAGAGAAGAAAAACAACCGTTGGAACAAAAAGTTATTTTGTTGGTTTATTTACAAAGACGTTTTTGTTATATTTATATATAAAGTCCTGAAAATTGCTTCTTATCTCTCCCTCTCTCTTCGACACCAGACACTCACAATGACCAGACCTGCGTTATCTTTTATCTCACTGGCTTTCTGCCGCACCACTGATCAAAGCAAGGGAAGGAAATGAACGGTAGAGCGGATCTCATCTCTTCTCTCCGAGAGAGAGAGAGAGAGGGAGAGAGAGGGAGAGGGAGGGAGAGAGGCATCAGTGGCGGGAGCCAATCACGCGCGGCGAATAACAAAGGGCGTCTCGCACGAAGGAGAGACACACAATACTTCCCTATTGATTAGTGCATCTATTCCATTGGCAGAAGAGGGTGATGAAGGGAGGGGGGGTGGGGGTGGGGGGTCGGGGGGGTCATGGGTGGGGTTGGGGGTGGGGGGGGTGTACAGCGGGGCGCAGGGAAAGGGTGATCTATTTAATGGGATTAAATGGGCCACTCGTAAATGACAACAGCTCTCCAGCAGAAGTGGGTCCTCTTCCTCCTCGGTGGCGGCGCAGGGAAACCTCAGAAGTGAAGTGACACCCTTTAGAAGTGACACAGACACAAAAGACTAAAGAGAATGTATGAAGTCACGGCTGTGTGAAGTCAGGCGAATGTGACAAGGAGAGCAGAATGATGAAATATGACTTTAGGAGATCACACTAAAAGAGATGAATAGCTGATGGTCAGCATTTAGAAAACAACAAAAAACACTGGCAGCCACTATAGTTCAATCGCACACAGGAAAACATATTGTGGTTTAGGTATTCCAAAAGTAGGCCAGCTGTGAGTGGGTGCAATATGAGCATAAAGCAATATGAAATGCTTGGAAAAGACTGTGTTTCATACACATGAGATCTCAGTTTATACTGCACTGATCTTGCAATTTCACAACTCAAAAAATATCTTTTTACCTACACTTATCTGTATTGTTTCTTTTGTTTTTGGTGTTAAAGAATAGTCCTATAAATCCTATGTGCTTCAAAAGTCAGTAATAATAATAAAAAAAAGGTTCTAATTTATTTTACAGTGGCACAGTGTATCTTCTTAGTCCGTAATGCTACATATTCTTACACACCTTGTTCACCTACATGTTCAGAACAAATATCTTGCAGAAAGTCTTCCACCACCAACCTCTTCAGTTTTCTGACTACTGGCAACCGGCAAGAGGCGCAACCTTTCTGCACTCCCGGCAGTGTGTGGACTCTGTGTGGAGGCTTACATAACGTCCATTTCAGCCGCGGCGGCGAGCAGTGCAGTACAATAACTGCAGGGCATCTCTCTTCTCTTTCCACCAGCAGCCGGGCCTCTGATGCGCAGGGCAGTAGAATGCACAGGGCAGTAGAATGTTATCTAAACACAGTCCACTCGCGCCAATTAGCTGCTGGTGTGTCTTCACCCTTTGCGATCTGCACTTGACTTCGGTGAAAATGAAGGCACTGATGTGTCTGATGTGTTTCAGTGGAGGGACTTGAAAGAAGTGAGACTGGACTGGGGACTTGGGAAAGTAACCGAGACAGCAAAAAGC
Source organism: Setipinna tenuifilis (assembly GCA_030347295.1). Classification (NCBI taxonomy): domain Eukaryota; kingdom Metazoa; phylum Chordata; class Actinopteri; order Clupeiformes; family Engraulidae; genus Setipinna; species Setipinna tenuifilis. The sequence continues at coordinate 5,992,332 of CM059288.1, read as the reverse complement.
AGCACTACAGCAATACATGAAAGTCCGCGGTATTTTAAAGTCTAAGTAATGGGCATGGTTGTGTACACATCTGGCAGTCTTTGTTTTCTCAAACAATATACTGAAGGTTTTGGAATTAAATATTCATGTCGTATATTTCCACACAAAGGCAATAAAGGCGTGCTTTTAAGACAAAGTCTGTTTACGGAGTCTGCCATTTTAATGCCTTGATCCAGTTTCAGCGGGAGAGTTCAGTGTGGCCTGGAAGCCCCTTAAATTGACTTTGGATTGACGGTTTAAACAAGGCACTCGGTTATTGCATCAGTGTCTTTTGAACGTGACACAAGCGCCAAGTTCTGCACGTTTCATCATTATCCGAGGCATAATGGGATAGGATGTTATCGGTCCGTTTCGATCCACTGTGACATTAGATTCAAAGGGATTTCAAAGTAATATCGTTTGGTGTCTGAGTCTGGTGTGTGCGTGCATGTGTGTTTGTGTGTGTATGTGTGTGTGTGTTTGAGAGTGAGAGAGAAACAGAAAGTGATTAAAGGAAAAAAGGAAAGAAAGAAAGTGAGAGAGACAGAGAGAGAAAGAGAGAGAGATAGAGAGACTGTGTGTGTGGTCAGTGGCTTGACTGGTAAAAACCTTTACCAGAGCTAGCCTTTTCCGGCCCTTAATGAGTTAGGAAAGCAGGGCTCGGAGGTGGAAAAATCAATGGACAAAGATGGAATCCTGACTTGGAGCGCCCTGCAGCCAACAGGGTGTGGAGAATGGTGATCTCACAGCTCCGAAGGACATCATTTAAACCACCATTGCCCAGCCAGGCGGCTGCACTGGGCCCAAAATAGGAAAGCGATAACCGCCTCGCATCCGGGAGAATATCTAACTCGCTTTTCTTGAACTGAACTACACCTGGGTTGTTTTTTTTTTTCCTTTGCTCTGATAGTTATTTGTCAAAATTACCTATAGCTTTCTTTCTGCAGCCCTTTTGTAGTTCCTCCCCTCTTTGAACAAAGACTTACTGAGGCCAGAATGAGAATGAGAGAAAATAGCCTAAATCTTTTCCCTTCAAAAAAACCCCTATATATATATATATATATATATATATATATATATAGAGAGAGAGAGAGAGAGAGAGAGACAGAGAGAGAGAGGAAGAAAGTGAGAGAGAGAGAGACAGAGAGAGAATCAGTGTACACACATGCATAGCTACATAAATCATCATGAGAACTCATACCACATACACAGAATCCTGCTCTTGAACTCCGGAATGTCTCACACGTTGCCTAGCGTCCAGCATCATTTATTCATGTGACTGGATGGCCGTGAATGATGACGGCCGTCCCTGCTGCAGGGTTAGGCTGGGACTGGTCCGTCTCTCTGCTATAATCACCCTCTGATATTTTCAGACAAAAAAACCCTTCAAGGCCTATTATGAATAAGCTATGACTTTAGGAGGAGAACAAAAAAATAAATAATAATAAAATAAAACAAGCTGACTGTTTTAAGGAAGCATGCATTTTTCAGTGGGTTTGCTTACAGAATGCCAATGGCAGGTTTTGTGAGCTGCTTAAATATTATGACATTTGCTTTCTGCAGAGAATCTGAAGCGTCTGATATGAATTCAAACTGCCATCTAGCCCAATCACATACATTCACTCAACCCTTGAACAAATGGCTGATTTTTAACACAATAACAGGAAACACTACCACCAATTGAGGTAACACAGAGGTGCCTGTTTGTGTAAGTTTGCGTCTATAGGTCAGATTGTCTGAGATTACAATACTTCTCCAATGTTGTAACTCCTCATCTAGCACATTACATCACCACTGAAGCACACACACACAAACACACACATGCACGCACACACACACATGCACGCACACACACAAACACACACACACACAGCAGAGCAGAGCAGCTGTAAGACGCCCCACCTCAACGTTTCCCCTGTCAGAGTATAATGATTGAGGATTGACCACTGACAAATTGACATGGTGTGTTGGTACATATGTGTGTGCGTCTGTGTTTGGGAAAAGGGTGTGTGTGTGTATGTGTGTTTTGGGTAGGGGATGTGTGTGTGTGTGTATGTGTGTGTGTGTGTGTGTGTGTGTGTGTGTGTGTGTGTGTGTGTGAGAGAGAGAGAGAAAGAGAGAGAGAGAGATGGGAGGAAGGGGTGTGTGTGTGTGTAAAAGACAGAGAGACAGGAGGGAGGGGGGTGTGTGTGTGTGTGTTGGGGGGGGGGTCCTGAAGCATTGCCTCATGTGGTGTTGTTCTGAGTCAATATCTAATTCCCATTCATTAATGGTGCACATGGGCTGGGGCTGGGGCTGGAAGTGGTTTAAGGGGGGCGGGGGGGGGGGGGGGTGGATAAGGGGAAGGCTAGCAATTACAGCAGAGGCTGCTGGGATTGGAACTCTAGGACCTGTTTAGAATCTATAGTCAACAATCCAATCCAGTAATAATGTTTTGGATCGCAACTGTGTTACCCTATTGGTAAAATAAGATTTCAAAATCTCTGTGTAGATCTACAGAATATAAATACAATACTGTACCTATAATATATATTATTTTACTGTATATTATTACAAAGTGAAATAAAAGCTTTTACCCATCAACACTGAAATGTAAATGGGAATGTTTATTTCCTCCCAGTAAAACATGTAATTTTGTTATGTTATGACTTATTTTAAATACTAATTTTAATTTTAAGTATTTCCTACAGGCTACCTCTCATGCACCCACTTACTGTAT
>CM059288.1:5962095-5984595 GCA_030347295.1 Setipinna tenuifilis | reverse complement strand
CACACACACACACACACACACACACACACACACATTCACACACACACACACACACACACACAGAACCACAGGCACACAGGCACACACACACACACAGACCCAGCCACACAAACACAAACACTCACACACACACACACACACACACACACACACACACACACACACACACACACACACACACACAGCCACAGTGATGGCTCAGTCCTGCTTTTTGGCACTGGCTCCTACAGCACAACATCTCCTGAGCCTCCATCCAACTGTTCTGGTCCTCCCTGCTCAATCAGCTCAGTCATCTCTTCTCCATCTCCATCTCCTCTCCATCCCCACCTCCACCAACCCATATCTCCACCACCCAGCCCACCCCTTCATCTCTCCCCCCAATCTCCACTACCCAACAGCCCCCACAGTGCCCCCCCTCACTCCCTGGCTCTGTCATCTGAATCTATCTCCCCCTGTATGTGTGTGTTTCTGTTTCTGTTTGTGTATGTTTGCAGCACCTGTGTGAGTGGTTGTACACGTGCGTGCATGCAAGTATGTTTGTGTGTGCACATGTGGCATACGTGTGTGTGTGTGTGTGTGTGTGTGTGTGTGTGTGTGTGTGTGTGTGTGTGTGTGTGGTGTGTGTGTGTGTGGTGTGTGTGTGTGTGTGTGTGTGTGTGTATGTGTGCGTGTGGATGTGTTTGCAGGATAGGCACAATTACTTGTTTTTACAAGCCAAGCCAGTGAGTACTAACCAGCTGTCAAATGACAAAAGTCCAAAAAATGTCTCGTGGAGGGAAAAGGTTATGTGTGTGTGCGCGCGCATGTGTGTGTGTTTGTGTGTGTGTATGTGTGCGCGCGCATGTGTGTGTGTTTGTGTGTGTGTATGTGTGTGTGTGTGTGTGTGTTTGTTGATGGAAATGCCACCTGATGTCTCCTGCTGACATTTCTGCAGTGGCCTCATCAGCAGGCACTGACCCGTAGGAGGCCCATCAAGGCTGCCCGCTGCTAGGAGACCACCAGGTAGGTGAGTAACCCCCCCCCCACACACACACACACACACCCTGCCTAGCCTGCCCCCCACCCCCCCGACCCATTACCCTCCAACTCAGAGGTTGTCAAAACAGACCAGTGGGGTGGGGGGGTCAGGCTCGCTGAGAAGGTCACCCATGCTCCACTCACCCACCCAGCCACCCCAGCCAAGCCCCCCACTCATCAGGTGAATTGTTGTGTCACAATGGGGTGTTGGCGTCGGCATGGCACCACAGTGCAGCGCTAAGCGAAGCAGCCCGGCAACGGAGAGGCTCAGAGGCTCAGGCGAGCGAAGCTGCTTGGCTTCTTTGAGATCCGCGTTCGTTGGAGAGCCTGGCAAGAGCCCACGCAAGTTAGTTATGCAACTTGCCCGAGGACAAAAGTATGCGAGCCTGCCTTTCATAATGTGTTTGAAGGGTAGGCTTATAAAAGTATGTGTGTGTGTCTGTGTGTGTGTGTGTGTGTGTGTGTGTGTGTGTGTGCGCCTGTGTGTGCGAGTGCGTGCGTACGTGTGTGAGTGTGTGTGCGTGCGCGTGTGTGTGTGTGTGTCTCTGTGCATCTATAAGCTAGCCACTCCACTATTACATACATACACACACCCAAACACACAGACAGAGACACAAACAGAGAGACCGACAGACAGACAGACAGACAGACACACACACACACACACACACACACACACACACACACACACACACACACACACACACACACAAACCTTCTGGAAAGAGCAGATAAGGCTGCTATTAACATGCTTGGAGCCGCACTCTACTCTTTAGAGAATTATCGCTGTGGCGTTTGGCAAGATTAGAGGAGCCTATCCAATTATTATCTCCTAGTTGGACCACAGCCGGATATGCCGCGGTGATGTGCCGACTCTGTCCAGATGTGTGTCCTTTGAATCAGATCTCTGGTAGCCGTGACACCGCGGTGAAACGGCGGTGAAACCACGGTGACGTCCTTCAGAGCTGCAGCATGCTGGAGCCGGAGGCAGGCGCGTAGATTGGACAACCGGACACCAGGGGAGGGAGGAATGGATGGTAAGATGGTAAGGTTGCTTTTTTTGGAATTAGCTTTATGGAAACGCATCGGTCACGACCAGCATGACAAATCTAGCCCATTACTGCCTCCATTTCCTCCCCTCTTCACACCTCCAAGATCCCTTCTTAGACTTCCTCTCCTCTGTGGCTCTTCCTCACCTCAGGCTAGTCAATGGCCGAGGGTGATTATTGCCTGCCAGAGAGCCGAGATTACAGGGACCAAAAAAAAAAAAATCCCCATCAAACATCTTGATAGAGAGCACTTTTATGTTGGTATAAATTATGTAGTGCTGGATTTTCTTTTTCCCTTTTTCCTTCTCTCCCCGTTTCTTTTCCTTTTTCTTTTTCTTATTCTCTGGGTAAAAAATCCTCCTGTGACAAGGGCTGTTCTGACTACTTTGCTGAACATTCGCTGTCTGTGGGCGCAGACGGCCTCAGAGAGCTGCTATACCTGCTACCTGCCTCCTGCACCTGTGGTTCTGCGGGATGACTGACACGCCGGCTCATCCTGATCAAGCCACCAACTGTGACACAAATGACAGGGAGCCCCCCCACATGACACATGACAGGGAGCCCACCTCCACCACCTCTCCCTCCCCATCAACTCTGAGATTCTTTTTCCAACCTGCAGAACATCTTCAGACACACACACACACACACACACACACACACACACACACACACATACGCATACACACACACACATACAAGCACGCACACGCATACACACACGGCTTTCCTTCTGAATTGTGAAAAGACAAATGGTGTGTTGAAGACCTTTACTGTAGAGATGTGTGTGTGTGTGTGTGTGTGTGTGTGTGTGTGTGTGTGTGCATGCATCTGTGCATGTATGTGTGTGTGTGCATGTGTGCGTGTGTGTGTACTTGTGTTTGTGTGTGTGTGCGTGTGTGTAAGACAGAGGTGACACTGCTATAATAACACCAGCGTGACGCCAGATAAATACGGCATGTGATTGTCCTGTCTCACTGACTGGTCATATTCATCCTCAGCTGCAGCCCGGTAAAAGGCACTGCATTCGCCCCATAGTCTTCACGGGAGACAGACACACACTGGTGTTCTTAAGGCCTTCGTGTGGGAGCAGTGGAAAGCAATAGATCACGGATATCACTGAAGTTTAAAAATAGCATACATTCTGGAGCAGGAGCAGGGGGGGTTAGTGTATGTGTGATATCAGTGTGTGCTCCTGACCACCATAAAGTTGCAGACCCTAGCAACCCACTAGTGTCTCATCCACCTCCAGCAGCCATAAATCAGTCATTAGCTGCACATTAACATTCAGCCAGATAAGAGAAGGGCGGAGATGCTGAACCATGAGCTCATCAAGCATTTATGTATGTGTGTACATATCGTTTAAATAAAATACTCAGTCTCAGACCTTTTACATGTATATTGGACATAGAAAATCATGTTACTGTCTTCCAAGCAATTGGAAAGAAATAGTGTGCACATTTACGAAAAAGTAAACGTGTGACAGACAACCCTATCAGATAGGGCTGGGTATCATGATACGATACGATTCTCTATTCAATACGATTGGATACAATATTGTTATTTGTTTTAAAAAAATTGTGCAAAATGTATTTATTTATTTATTTATTGTATTTCTTAGTATCAATGCTTTGCTTATTAATGAAATATGCTCACCAATGTTTAGCGAGACAATGTTTATATATATAAATAATGACACCAGCATATAGCTGAAGAGACCTATTAAAGTATCAATACGATTTTGATATCGATATTTCATTGTTTGAACCCGTATCGATAGGTATCAATAAATCTTTTTTTTTTAACGCAGCCCTACTATCAGATAGTAAGTGGGATAAGGGTCAGCACACTGTTTTAGCTCCACAAAGTCTGTTTTATTGCGTTTCAAACTCTTCGTTAGGCTATTCTATTGTATCTTCAAATCCGGCAACATTTTAATCACATAGGACCTTCACAAGGCCTGATTCTATGTGATGGAAATGTTACCTGTGTGTCTATGCCAGAGGAGGTCTGTACACTAAATATACCCCAGAGTTTATTAAAGGCAATGTGTTATTGTTTTTTTTTTCACTTTTTCATTCTGACCTGTTTTATAGATGCAATAAAATAGACTTTGTGTAGCTAAAACAGTATGTCAACTCTCTCCATTCTATTGTACTTTTAGCAATGCCTTTGAAATGAAAGTCTTTCAGTTTTGATCTCACCTTGCACGCTGTTCTTCACCTCACTGTACGTGTTACATTTGTTTACAGTAGTAACACCTATAGTTTCACTCAGAGAGGCGACGACGCCACGAGATGGCACACTTATAGCTGCTTCACACACGTTTCTGAGTCACTCTTTGTCTGTAGAAGTGTGTGCAGGTAATTTCCAATTACACTAATTGTTGAATACATACACACATCAGACTAAAACAATTTCATCTATAAACAACCAATATGTTGTTCCATTGCTTAACCTCTCAGGAGACAGACAACTCTTTTCTTTTAGCTACTTATTGCACTGTCACCTCTTGGGTTTTCGTTCTGTAATTTCTTTCACACAATATCATTGGTGCTTCCATGCTGATTACAGGTCTGTGGTTTGCTGAGTGCACTATGTGTGTACAAGGGTTTTATATTCCATCACTGTTGAGTATATTAAAGCATAATTATGTTGAAAAACTTATACGATCAGAATAATACACAGATTGGTGATTAGTTTAACAACCACAACAAAACCAGCAGGCTTTGACGAGTTTAGTATGTTTTTATGACTCAGTACATACGAATGCTTGCCTGTCACTAGAGGCCAAGTGGTGTTTTATAGCTCACACTGAAGATGATATAAACAACACAGCTGGCATGAAGTCAGTTATCCATGTCGTAATAACAATGGCTAGGAATGAAAAAGGCCCAAGCACTACTGATCCCAGTTCAGCAGTTAACAACATGAAATGAACTGGTCATGAGACTTATTTGGTCATTTTTTACAGGATCAGAGTCAGCTCCTGTTGACAGTGGTCCATGATTCTCATGTTGACAGCGGGAAATGGTCAAGTTTAGCAGGGACTCTGATGCACAGGCTTCTACCAGTATGATGAGGTGCAAAAGTAATGCACAGGGAACATAATTAATGTTATGATTGTATGGCTTTTTTTTTTCAAATTCACTGGTAATTTCACTTTTATTTAGGGTGCTAAGGCTTAAGGCTGTTTTGACTTCTAAGTCAAGTCATTTGACAAGTTATGTTGAGCAATTAAAATCAGCAGAGGTTTATCAGTGTTTGTTGCAGTTGCGCACAAGCTATATGTACCTAACCACATGCAATTGCACCTGCAATCTAGTGCAGAACTGCCTTAAAGTAAAGGAAAAACAAGTGCTGTCACGAAAAAAGTCAACCCAATATTATGCCTTATGCAATAACATACAGGCCCTCGGTGTTGTGATACACTCACACACACGTACACCCACACAAACGCACACACACCTCCTCTGTTTTTGTATCATTTAATACACCCCACCTCGGCAGACCCTACACAAGTCGCGTCGCGCTCTCTCAACGCGAAGACCACGCATGAATCTAGATGCAGCAGCTGATCAATTATTTAAATAAAATGGCGCGTTGAAACTGGATTGAACCTTCTTTCCAAACCCACCGCTAACCGTGCGCTGCTTACAGACCAGGGGCTTGAAAATAGATTTACACCAGCCTGCGATACAGCCAACAGTTTTGATCAACACGTTACTGTGCGTCTGAAAGACCTTATCAACAGCTTGCAAAACTGTGCCTACATCTCAACTAAACAGACACGGAACAACAGACGGACAAAAGCCATGTTTACCTGCCGCCTTTCTTAATCACTTGTGCTTTCCTTACAACATGGTGCTGAAACTAGACGTTTACGCCTCAGCCCGTATGCCCAGCCCTCAGCATCTCCGAGTTTGCATCAGTGAGGCAAATATCGACAGCATGCAGATATCGACACAACAAACGACACGAACTTGAGTGTTGAGATCGCCAATGAAAGCATGCGATGGTAGAAGATTTACAAACCTCCAGGTTCGGCGAGAGAGACAGAGAGAGAGACGGCTGCGCTGATTCTCACTGTGGTGGTGTCGGTGTGATTTCTAGGCTCCTGTTCCTCCGCTCTCGTATCACTGGTCCCTCCCCCCCTCTGGGTGGCTTGTAACCGCCTTCCCTCCCCTCCCCGTTCAGTTCACACTATCCAAGCTTTCCCAATGAAAGGCTCTATAAATATCGCGATGTTGATGTCATTGATCACGAATTCCTCCAGGATTTTTGTCTCATCACACCAAGTTGGTCTCCAGGGACTTACAGGTCTTTGCACCCCTGTGTGATGTATCTTTTAGAGTTGTAAGAGTCAGGATTTTTTGCTGTGCTTGCATATGTTTGTATGGAAATAAATAAAACGTCAATAAGTCAATATAGTCAGAAACACAATAGGGTACGGGGAAACTCAATTTTAAAATCTATGAGCCATCTGTTTACATGTCATTTTGTTGAATGGCCTTACTCAAGAATGTACACTGGATAGGATCACTTTTTTGTTTAGCCTGAGAATTAGTAAAAGAAAACGGGTGGGTGGTAAGAACAAATTAGTGTGTGTGCGTCGTGCGTGTGTGTGTGTGTGTGTCTGTCTGTCTGTCTGTCTGTTTTTATATATGTGTGTGTGTGTATGTATGTGTGTGTATGAGAGAGATATAGCGCGAGAGAGAGAGAGAAAGAGAGAGAGCAGGCAAGTGTGTGTGTGTGTGTGTGAGAGAGAGAGAGAGAGAGAAAGAGAGAGAGAAAGAGAGAGAGAAAGAGACAGAGAGAGAGAATGAGAGAGAATGAGAAAGAGAGACACAGAGAGAAAGAGTGGGGGGGGGGGGGTTCTTTGATTATTCTAGTCACTGTTCTGGTACCTTTTCTCTCTCTGCCTATTGCAGCCCATCAGCCCCTCCCCTCACCCCCCTCCCCACTCCGCCCTTCTCCCCCCTCGTCACTCTGCAACATGAAGATAAACTGCACTTAAGAGGCGGCTCATTGGCCCCTTCCAAGGTCATCCATAGGGCCAGACACAAAGAGGAAATCAATCAGCAATCATGCTTTTCGCCCACAGGTCAGCCAGCCACATGGCTGCATGGAAGCGTGTTTACGGCCTGCGAGCTGCCTGCCACGCCACAGCCTGAAGGCTGCACTGCAAACCCTCGCCACCACTGCCATGCCACACCACACCACGCCACACCACACCACACCACGCCACGCCACACCACGCCACACCACACCACACCACACCACACCACACCACGCCACACCACACCACACCACGCCACACCACACCACACCACACCACGCCACACCACACCACGCCACGCCAAGGCACGGCCTGAAGGCTGCGCTGCTAACCACTGCTGCAGCCATGGCCGCTGCCACCACCGCCACGCCTTGCACCTTGTGCGATCTGTCATCACAGCGATACATCATGAACGAGAGAGCAAATAGTAGGGAGCAGGTGGTCTCTGTAGCATGAATGTGTCGTGACATCTAACACGGCACAGAAAATTAGCGAAACAAAGGGAGAGACAGAGAGAGAGAGAGAGAGAGAGAGACAGAGAGAGAGAGAGAGCGAGAGAGCAAGAGAGAGAGAAAGAGAGAGAGCGAGCGAGAGAGCGAGAGAGAGAGAAAGAGTGAGAGAGAGAGAAAGAGAGCACAATGGCCCTGAAAGTGTGAGGGTATCATGTGTCAGTCTACTCACAATGGAAGCAGGAGAGAAAGAGATGTAGGTGGACAGAGCAGCCGAAAGAGAAAAGAGAGGGGGAGAGAGAAAGGCAGAGTGAGGGAGAGTGACAAAAAGAAAGAGTGCTATGCATATGTGTGTGTGTGTGTATGTGTGCACACACCCATGTGTGTGCTTGTATGTGTGTGTGTGTCTATGTCTATGTGTGTGTGTGTGTATGTGTATGTGTATGTGTGTGTGTAAGTAAGAATCTAAGTAAGAGAGAGAGAGAAAAAGAGGAGACACAGAGAGAAAGAGCAATAGGAAGAGCGAGAGAGGGAGAGGGAGGGAGAGAGAGAGAGATAGGAAGATACAAACACAGGATATGAAGTATATGACAGCAGCATGATATGACAGCAGCATGCATGACATAGATGAGATGATACCAATCTGGTGAAGATCAGGAGGGCCAGAGGGCGGGGGGTGGGGGTTAGAGGTGAGAGGGGTGTCCGTGACAAAGTGCAATCCTATCCTATGTCAGATAGACAGCCAATAGTGCCGTGCTATCAAGTAAAATCTATAAATATGGACCGCGTGGCCATAATTTCACCAGCACGGATCCATTTCAAGGACACAACAGGGTCACGTTTTAATATCGTTTTCCAATATGGCTCAATCAGACGTGAATAAATATTGATGCTGTGTGAGTTTATGTAGAGATGGGGAATATATGAGGGTGAACAGGCTGACAGTAGATGATGTGATCTGAACAAGAGTATTTGTTATGTATATGTATAATGCATATGTATATGTGCATATGTGTATGTGTATGTGTATGTGTATGTGTATGTGTATGTGTATGTATGTGTATATGTATATGTATATGTATATGTATATGTATATGTATATGTATATGTAAATGTATATGGGCACTTCTATATGGATGTGACAGAACATGAGCAAATATAATTAGAAAATATATATTTTTGCTTTTTTCATGTAACTCTTACAGCCAAAAATAGCAAATGGTCAAAATTCATGCAATCATTCACAGCTTGCAAAAAACATGGCATTTTATTAGTTTTATAGTTGTGACAAAATGTCCACTTTCCATGAAATTGCCCTCATTTATATGTATATGTATATGTATATGTATATGTATATGTATATGTATATGTATATGTGTATGTACTGTATATGTGTTATGTAGGATAGTGCATATTAGTTCAGTGACTGTGTGATCATGTTGTGGTTTTGAATGTACCAACTGTGTTGTATTCACAAGAAAGTACCATCATAAGCAGCAAGAGCTGATAAGTGCCTCCAGTGTAGTTTTATGGCATTATTAGTTTTTATATCATTGCAATAAAAAGTTATGAGTTATGTGAGCTCACTGGCTGTGGTCATTGCACAGGGCATCCTCATGGTAGATTACATTTTCTCCCTGCACATCTCCATCTCACATCTTTCCTGATGGACAGTCAGTCGGAATAAATAAATAAATATATGAAAATTTGTTGCACCAAAGTAGACAGCTTCTAAGTTCATCCCATGCCAATTAATGCAATTGAATTACGACATGGTGCATTTCATTGTCCTAAGAGAATGTGTGTGTCAAGGGGTGTGTGTGTGTGCATGTGTGTGTCAAGGGGTGTGTGTGTGTGTGTGTGCATGTGTGCATGTACGCATGTGTGTGTATGTGTGTATGCATGTGTGTGTGCATGTATGTGTGTGTGGGTGTGTGCATGCATGTGTGTGTGTGTGTGTGTGTGTGTGGGTGTGTGCATGCATGTGTGCATGCATGTGTGTGTGTGTGTGTGGGTGTGTGCATGTGTTATTTGGCCACATTAGTGTCTGCAGTGCTCTCTGGACCACAGCACGCCTCCTCCTCATTAGTTTCAGCATTCCATCCGTGCTCTAACACCCTCGCCGCTTCTGAGCGCGCTCACATCCTCATCCTCCTCGCCAGCCGAGCAAGCCAGTGGCCCTTCAACTATTGCCACAGTGACACTGCCAGCGGCGTGTGTGTGTGTGTGTGTGTGCATTTGGTGTGTGTGTGTATTCGGTGTGTGTGTTCGGTATGTGTGTGTGTGTGTGTGTGTGTGTGTGTCTGTGTCTGTGTGTTTGGAGTGTGTGTGTGTGTGTGTTTGGCATGTGTGTGTGTGTGTGTGTATGTTTGTGTGTGTCTGGCTCATCAAATCTCTTTCCTAACTCCTTCCTCTTTCCTAATATTCCTGGTAGAGAGATTGTCCCTCAAAATTCCAAATGTGTCAGTAAGTAATGATCCCATGTACAAATTGTTTTTATATTTAATACCAGGGTGCTTGCTCTATAGACTTTGTTCCATCTCTTTTTTTCCACACAAGGCCTTGTCTGCTTTCTCAAGCTAGTTTTGTTTTTCCTTTTCCTTCTGTGTCATTTCAGGACACACACTATAATTCCTGTAAAATAGTTTTAGTTATCACCTGAGAGAATGAATTATGTCTCCACAGCCAGCCAGCATCTGTTTTTATCACATCAAGCCAGGCAGAGGGGAGGGAGGCCGGGCCGGACACACACACACACACACACACACACACACACACACACACACACACACACACACACACACACACACAGGGCGAGCAGGGTGAGCGGGGATGGGTCAGGATATTGTCCTGAGTCCTGTGTGTGTGTGTTTACTGATTGGATGTTCTCTCTCCCAGGGTGCTAGATTGTGAACTGTGGACAGCTGACACCACCCTCCATCACCAGCACACACACACACACACACACACACACACACACACACACACACACACACACACACACACACACACACACACACACACACACACACACACACACACACACGCTGTCTTCAATAAAAGGCCAATAAACCTTATTCATGAGGCACAGGGCAGGACTGGGGGATGCAATTTCAAGCTGTTATCCCTGCTTCTCTTGTGTAAACAGCTAAACAAATTGAGCTTGAATGTGTATAGCTGGTGAACTGCCTTAATACTTGGAAGATATTGCTTCATTGGCTTTATCGTAATGTAATATGTTGTATGGCAAAAGATGGCCAATAAAGTAAGTCCCAGGTTTTAAAACAATACAGGACACTCATCAAGGAGGTCTCCGAATCAATGATAAAAAAAAAATATAAAACTAAAACACCCCCGTAAGTCAAAAGCCTTTTATCTTCGTTTTTCTTTTATATAAAGAATGTACTGTGCCTGTATGCAATGCCAACAAATAATTACATTCAGACTCTTGCTTATGCAACTCTAACTTGGTGCGATATACCACCTCCAACAGTAAAAAGTAAAAAAAAAATGTTGAAAAGAAATGAAAATGTTTGTAAACTAGATCTCACAAACTGGCATTCTTCTCTTTACATCTGAGCATTATATATGACCACAGAGAGGTTATGGGACAGCTCTATTCTCTGTCAAAAACACCATTTGTTAGGCCTTGTCTATTTACATATAGAATAGATTGAGCGCGCACACTCTGTCTTCTGAATCACCTTTGGGAGGCCCTGTACCGTGTGACCCACTGTGCCATCGCATGGCAGAGAGGATTGTGGGTAGGGGGGAAGTGTCAGCACATCTCATCTGGAGCTTTATGAGCCTATGGGGAGTGGGGGGGGCTTAGGGAGATGTAGAGAGAGGGAGAGAGGGGGAGGGAGAGAGAGAGAGGGTAGGAAGGGAGAGAGAGGGAGAGTGAGGGAGATGTGGAGGACTAAACTGGGTTTAAATCTTAAGGACAGCATCACTGTCCCCCTCTGGGAGCTAACTGCATTGTCTCTGGTCATTACCAGGGCTAAAGGGAAAGAGCCGAGGTGATCTGTCTCCATTTGAGTCATCTCTTGCTGTAAGTGTGTGAAGGGACATTTACACGTGTATGCACACACATTATACTAAATGGCATATTTCGATATTTTGTTTTTTTAATAGAAGATGTATTACATAATATGTTACAGTAAATTGTAGTGTGTGTGTGTGTGTGTGTGTGTGTATATGTGTGTGTGCATCAGTGGGTGTGGATGTATATATGTATATGTATGTATATGTGTGTGGCCGAGAGAGATACAGAGATGCTGCTGATTTTGACATTATTAAAGTAACATTATTGTTATTACAGGTGTTGTGTTTTATGTGCAGTTGCTGCAGTTGCTGCAGATGACCATCAGGGGGCATACCTAGAGGCTCCAGGAGGAAGTCAGACTGAGTCAAGACCTTTAAGTGGCACTGGGAGAGAGATCATAGAGGTAAAGAAGAAAGAGAGAGAGAGGGAGAGAGACAGAGAGAGAGAGAGAGAGAGAGACAGACAGAGACAGATGGAGTGGGGGGATGCAGGAAGGCCTAAAGGGAGAGAAGGTTAAGGAAGGATTGGGGAGGTAAGGAGAAGGTGAGAGAAAGAAAGACAGGTAGACAGAGAGAGAGAGAGTGTGTGTGAGGGCTAAAGAGAGAGAGAGAAGGTTGGGGAGGGAGCGGAGTTGTGAGTGGGTGGGGGGGGGGGGTGGAGAGAGGGTGGAGAGAGAAAAAGAGGGAGTAAGGAGGGGGCTCAAGGGAGTAAAGAAGAGAGGAGGGATGAGGAAGAAAGAGATGAAGAGGAGGAGAGGGGTAAAGACAGATGATGGTGAAAAAGGAGGGGGGAGGGAGAGAAGGAGGTAGAGAGAAAAAGGAAAACAAAAGGAGAGAGAGGGAAGGAAAGGAAAGGAAAGGAAAGGAAAGGGGAGAAAGATATGGGCAAAGAGAGAGTGGGAGAGAAAATTGAAAGGTTGAGACAGAGGGAGGAAATGAGTGACAGGGGTGATAGAGGAAGTGGGGGGATTAGGAAGGGAGAGAGAGAGAGGGAGTAAGGGAGAGAGAGAGAGAGGGAGGAAGAGAAAGTGAGAAAGGAAGGGAGAGAGGGGGGGGGTAGGAAAGGAGAGAGAAAAAGGGTAGGAAGGGCGAGGGAGAGAGAGAGAGAGAGGGAATGAGGGAGAGATAGGGGGAGGGAGAGAGAGAGAGGGTAGGAAGGAAGAGCGAGGGTAAGAAGGGAGAGAGAGATGGAGAGAGAGAGAGAGAGGGAAAGAGAAAGAGAGGGTAGGAAGAGGGAAAGAGAGAGGGAGGGAGAGAGAGGGAGGGAGGGAGGGAGAGAGAGACAGGGAGGGAGACTGCTTCAGTCTGCAGTCTCAGATGTTTCCCCCTGAACCTCATCTGCTCTGCTGGATAACGACAAAAACCCAGAGAGTCAATTACAGCCGACCAGCAGCGTCGCTCCGCCCTGCAGCGTCCGTGTGGGCTAGTCACTCACTAACATTAGTCCAGCTGAATTACTGACCACTGTATGTACACTAAAAATGATGTTTCAAACTATAGGCCTGAATTAAAAAATATGAGCAGCTCATTAAATTGCATTAATAAAAACATTTCAAAGTTAAAATTAGTTTAATATAGACAAACCATGATTAAAATTTGCTCTACACACTTATTTCAGTCACAGCTCGGCGCAATAAAAGCAATAATTTCATCAATTTTACCATAATTTTGTTAGTTCTCCCATAGCAACAGTCAATATCACATTCTTTCTGGTGTTTTTCTCATACATCAAATCAGAACTATGGTGATTGTAAGTTTTCCAGCATAGACCAATAATACATTTGAACACAGTTAGAATCTGACTAGATAAAATAAAAACCGTTGAAAAGTCTGTGTACTTCTGGCCCGGCGCCAAATATGGTTTAGAGAGCTCCACTTGTTCCTGTCACTATGCTGCCCCTTAGTGGTCGGATGATGTCATGACATGCGTACTAGTTTGTGCACCGTGAGAATTAGATCTGCTCCCGTTTGTTTGTTAAACCAGGTCCAGTCAGGTTGTTCTACATGTTTTTTTTCGGCCAAAGAACTGTGAGAGATAAGGAGTCTGGAGGACACTTACATAAAAGATTAGACAATATTTGCACAGGTGACCTTCGGAGTTTTCACTTTTGCTGGATCAATGAAGCGGTTTCCCGTTAATGGAGGTCAGTGCGCTGGCTTGCTTGATCTTCTGTGTCCGCTCAGAAGTTACTTAACAAGTGCACTTGGCCAGACTAGACCAGCTGTGTGTGTGCCATGCATGTCTATAATATACAATAAAAACACCTGTTGTGTGTTAATAAAACATTACTTGAACACCTTTGGATTTTTAGTGCAGTATATTTCTTGTTCATAACGCATCTGGTTGGGAAACGTGGTTTCACCCTAACAGAGTCTTTATCAGGCTGACACAGTTAAGGAGATAATGCTTATCTCTGGTGCGAAGAGAAAGTGTTTTTACAAAAAAATATGACAAGCACCGAAAACCGGGACAGACACTGTATAATATGCCCTGATAGGAACACAAGTAAGCAGGTGAACACGCTGGAATCATGTGTGATATCATGTTATCCTACTGGAGCAGCTGTCTCTTCATGTCTGCATTACCAAGAATCATGAGGAACAGACAAAATAAGCAGGAAGTGTTATGTTTTTGCTCATATTGTTTTGCTCTTTATTTAATGCAAAGGAAATTACTGACATATTTGTTACATGTTTGGAAAACTGTAAAAATATGAACATGTAACAGGTGAGACATAGACTTATTTGTTGTTCTCAAATGGCTTGAATGTGTCATGTTGATTACATTTGAACAACATACATAACCTTTAAACACAATGGAAAATTAGTATAGTATTGACTCAATACTGATACTAAAACAGGACTTTTTGAGTAAAACCACAAATAAAGATTTAAGTGAGGTAAAATGTAAAACATGCTTATAAAGTTATATATTTATGTGCATATAAAACATATAATCTTTCTTAATATAAGAAATGAGCTGGCAATTTAAAAAATACTATAATTTTAATACATCATTAATTACATGACTATACACATAAGCCACTTACTATGACTTAGAAAATCATAACGGCGCAAAACCCTCTGCTTGTAATGCCTTGCATTACAAGTAACCCAAGTAACCATGGCAATAGTTGCAAAGCAAAGTTTAAATCCACTTAGCAAAGTTAAGGTTAGGGAGGGGGATCTACAGGCTCCGGAAGAACTTGAGCGAAAGTTCATAGGTTAGAAACATGGTCGCAGACATAGGGAATCCTCGAATGGCGTTCACTGTGGCCCCACGGAAGAAAACCTGCAGAGGAAGAACAATCACAGAGTTTCATGAACATGCAGTATGTACAGGTATGTCCTGGCCTATCTGTGATGTAGCAAAGATTCTAGAGCGCTACACTACATTCTAGAACCTTTGTTATGTATTGTGTTTTTTTGAATGTGCTGGTCACCATAGTTACAGGCCAGAGTTCTAAGAATACCATACCAGTCAGCTACCATAGTTAGAGAGTGGACCTATTCCTCAGAAGTGTTGTTGCTGAGTGCACAATTTGTGTGGAGATGAGTTTTTATCCAGTAAAAGTTCCTAAAAATCTCTGTCATTCATCTATGTCAAACTAACCCTAATATCTCTTGGCTATTCTTCAGACCTCCAATAATGACACTACTCTAAGGGCATGACAGATAAACACTGCTCTCCACAGCCAATGCTCTCCAAAAGCAACAATATCTTATTGTTCAGATGCAGATCAGCTGTTGTCCTACTGTCACTAACCGCACATAACAGAACTCATGCAAATAAACTGCTAGTGTGGTTTAGTGAGAACTATCCGAATGATGAGGACCACAAACACCAGCCAAGTAAAATAATATATTCACCCACACATGGCAGCACAAGTTAAATATTATCTAATAAATGTTTCATCAACGACCCAGGGTAGGGAACAGTGTTGAAATATAGGCCTTTACCAATCCATCATGACACAAATAGAAGGCTAATCTTCATGTCATGTCACTCTTAGGTAAGGCAACATATCACAAATTGTCTGATGAGACAGACACCTTACGTAATCAGATTATATTGTGTGCACTGTCATCACTGTGTAGAGCTGAATTGATTTACAACACACTACAAACACTCAGTTCGGCCAAGATCGTTGCACTAACTCATGCGTTGGCCGTTCACCTTGGCTGAACTTGGGGAAATTCGAGGAAAGGAAACTTGGCACTAGACCTTCCCATAGAGCTGATGCAGGTGATTTCACACATTAATCTGCCATAAACCCAGTAAGAGCCTGTAGTCTTGTGATGTGATCACCTTGTAAAGTCACTGACTTGTTTGAGATAAGTCATAAACTCTCCACCATATCACTCCTGTTCAGCTACTGAAATGAATGGCTTCATCGAAAGTAATTTGCAGCAAGCTTTCAGAGCATTGTCATATAACCATTATTGTCTCAACCCTGCACATTCAACCTTAGTTAAACAGTCTACTCGTATTTGTCAACCCAACAACAACCCTAAGACATTCTGCAGGGAAATCTCAGATAGAGAAATCTATATAGAGGAATCATATTTTTATATTTTTATACTCATATGTTATGAATAAAACTGCTGTAAAGACTGCCTTTTTTTTGTTTTCAACGCACTTTGGGTCAATCCTGCCGTGTTACATGTGCTACATAAACAAAGTGATTTGACTTGAACCCTTGAGGGTTTTCTGGAGATCATTTGAGAGTCATACCACAGAGATCTGGAAGTCCCATTTAACTTCTATTTATAACAATTGCACCATTATTACATCATGTAATGGAACCTTCACTTGGCAGTATCCTTAGCACATACTGTATTTGTGACCGCACTTTTCAAAGTAAAAGTCTCAACACTGGGCTGAGGTTAGCTAAGGTTATGATAATGAATACTGACCAAACATTTTTGTTTCCCCACTGACCCAATCTTTTGTTTTCTTTAGTTGTCATGACTGTATTTTATGAGTTATATCTCCACATTTCCTAAATTGTTATTTTGGGATTTTTTTCTATTAGTTAGCATGGCAATAGTTGCAAAGCAAACTATGTTTTGTTTACATGTTTTGTTTTAGTACTTATACTGTTGTACACTGCTTTGGGGCAAAGTGTCTGCCAATGCTGTAGCTGTAACTACACCTGGGAGGAAGTGGAGCGGTGATGGGGGCGGGGCTTACATGTATTCCTTCGGTCTTGTAGCTGTGCATGATGCAGTGCAGGATGCCCCTGTACTTCCTTTGGTGCATGGCGTCTGCCTGCAGTCGGCTCTTCACCACGTCGGCAGGTGTGGCAGTCACCCACGAGATGGAGCCTGTGGAGGAGAGGAGAGGGGGGGAATGGGGGGAGATCAGGTCAATTGGCGTGGGGTTGGGGGAGGGGGCCCTGTGGTAATACTTACTGTAATGATGCACACACATGCTACTGATAGCACAATACTAAATACACACATGGACACAGACAAACTCATAAACTAGGAGAGACAGACATAGAGTGAAAGAGAAAGAGAGATGAAGGGACAGAGAGAGAGAGAGAGAGAGAGAGAGAGAGAGAGAGAGAGAGAGAGAAAGAGAGAGAGAGCCCAGAATAGTATCAGCGAAGGGGAGTAGTTTGGCTTGGGAGTAGGAGGTGGTTGTGTGTGTGTGTGTGTGTGTGTGTGTGTGTGCATGTGTGTCTGTGTCTGTGTTTGTTTTGGCGTATTTGTGAGGCCCTGTTGCTCTATGACTGAGAGATTAGGGTCTTAACTGGAGCGGGTTGTACTAGAGCTGAATCCTGCTAAGTCATGGGCACCAAATGTGCTGTACGTCTATGGCCTCTACAGCATTACACACAACTTCACAGCATTAATAACAATGACCGCATAAGCACAGTCCTACAGTGCTTAGGCCTTTGTCTGGGCTTTACATGCTTGGTAAACAGCAGTAACTTTTTCATCTGTAATAGGTAAATGGGACTACAAGGCCGTAGGGCTTTCTGACAAACTCCACTTATTCCTGTCAAGACGTCATTTCCAGGTCGTTTTTGCTACTATATACTACTGTATACTGTGTACTCATATTAAATGTTGTTAGTCTAACAGGTTAACAGAGTCTTGCCCTATTGTTTTTCTGCACTATTCTGAACTGTTCCTGGACTTGAATGCCCCTATTCAAAATCAGTGGGGGGTACTCAGAGGGCTAATAAGAAATTAAATTCTGATTCATTAACATTAAATGTATTCAATAAAAACCAATGGCAACTGAGGCTGTCCTCAGGCATTTCTTAGAGCCCAATGAGCCAACACTATCCCCCACCCCCTACCTCAGCACCTCATGCAGCACTGGCCCACTGTAACCATTAAAAAAGCTGACTGACCCATCGATAGT
The DNA here is from genome assembly GCA_030347295.1 of Setipinna tenuifilis. NCBI lineage: Eukaryota > Metazoa > Chordata > Actinopteri > Clupeiformes > Engraulidae > Setipinna > Setipinna tenuifilis. The sequence goes on along the minus strand of CM059288.1, from coordinate 5,966,601 downwards.
GTAGCTGGTGTACTTGTTATGTTGCCTCAGCAAGATCAAGTGTTATTTTTCCTTGTGTTTGGCAAAGAATCTCTAATTTGATATGAGTGTCCACTCACCTGCCAGGTGTGTGTGTGTGTGTGTGGGGGGGGGGGGGGGCGGGGGGTTTCTCCACCTTACTTGCCCCAGGTGTGTGTGTGTGTGTGTGTCCGCCTCACCTGCCAGGTGTGTGTGTGTGTGTGTGTGTGTGTGTATGTGTGTGTGTGTGTGTCTCTGCCTCACCTGCCAGGTGTGTGTGTGTATATATATGTGTGTGTGTGTGTGTGTGTGTGTGTGTGTGTGTGTGTGTGTATGTGTGTGTGTGTGTGTGTCTCCACCACACCTGCCAGGTGTGTTTATGTGTGTGTGTATGTGTGTGTGTGTGTGTGTGTGTGTGTGTGTGTGTGTGTGTGTGTGTGTGTGTGTGTATGTGTCTGTCTTTGTGTGTGCATCTCCGCCTCACCTGCCAGGCCTCCTGCCAGCCATATGGAGCATGGGTGTGGGGAGCCACTACCCTCGGGGCTCAGCCAGTTGCAGAGCAGCGTGTAGGGGATGAAGTAGAGCGTGTAGCCCGGTACGTCTCGCAGGATCATGGCCCCGGCGCCGCGGTACAGGCCCTGGAGGCCCTCGGCCTGCAGGATGCTGCTGATGCAGTGGATGGGCCCGCGGTACATGGGCTGGGCCTGAGCCTGGGCCTGGAGCTGCAGGGGGACTATCCCACTGCTGCCGTTGCCACTGCCCGCCAGGTGGAAACTCTCTGGGGGAGAGAGGAGAGAGAGAGAGAGATAATTGTATTGTTTGAATGTTATGCTTTGGCAATACAATGAACTATTTGTTGTGCCAATAAAGCTCACTTTGAATTGAATTGAGAGAGAGAGAGAGAGAGAAAGAGGGACGGAGAGATGGAGAGAGAAAGAGAGAGAAGTGGAACATGTCAGTGGTCATGTTGCGTCCGGCTCTGCCATGCTGTGAGGATGGGGCAGCCCTTTCTGCTCCTTATGGCTGCCGTATACATGCTGGCTGTGTCTGTTCTCTACATGGCCTGTAGGTGGCGCTGTGGCAAAGGGTGTGTCGCATGAATTGGTGGCTTTAATGGAGGTATGGAATATGGGTCCTCCAGTTAGTGTGGGCTCTTTGTCTTGTCTCTCAGTGTGTTCCATTCTACCTAATGTCTACTGTCTACTTAGGCTGAGTGTGCTTTCACACTCAATTTTCTCTCCCTCTGTCTCTGTCTCTGTCTCTCTCTCTCTCTTTCTCTCTCTGTATGTCTTTCTCTGAATTTCTCTCTTTGCTCTCTCTTTCTCTGCATCCCATGGGTGTGTCCCACAATAATAATGCCTTTTGCATCACAGTCCTATGACTGTGACACAGTAAACAATCTTTTTTTTAAACAAATCTTTTCAATTGCCTCAGAAAATCACATGACCTTTGCATTTGTTTGCCTCGGAAATCACATGAGCTTTGCATTGTTTTGTCTTTTTATTCCCAGGAACATTGCTGCAGGAGGACGAGGGAGAGCACACAAATTACAGGCACACCCATTGAGGGAGTGTGTGTGTGTGACTGTGGTTTGCAGCTGCTCTGATTGCATCTGTTCTCACTCAAACAGCTCACCATGAAATGACTCTGGCAGCCTGCTTCCAAATGGGTCTGGCCTGTGTACAGTATAGATGTTGCAACAGCCTGCCTGTGGGGGATTTGGCTAAAGGGTTAGCGAGCATTCCACCAAACTGTTGTTTGTAGCAACAAGAGTGAATTTCACTAATTGTAGCAATTTCACTTGATCAAAAAAAGGTTTGAAAAGCCTTGAACATCTACAGCAAGGGGAGCACATCAACATTTTTCAGTTAAGGTATTTCCAATAAGACTACTGACATAAGATACCGGCCAGACATTAATATATCAACTCAAGAAATCCAAATGTAAAATCTCCACCCTCAAAAAGTTAAACGTCTACAAGGGCCAAGCCACCAGTGTAAACGAATACCTTCACTGTTCCGCGAATGGGTTTGGATCATGAGAGCCATGATTTTGGTGTACTTGGCTCTTTACTCTGTCAAGCCACCAGTGTTAACGAATACCTTCACTGTTCCCTGAATGGGTTTGGACCCGTATTTCCTTAGTTTCTAGCAGACATTGTTGAATGACAACATACTTTTTTTAGCAGTGTCCTATGGGACTAAGACCCATGATCCTGGTGTATTTGGCTCCTTACTCTGTCAAGCCACCAGTGTTAACGAATACCATCACTGTTCCGTGAATACGCTTGGATCCGTATTTCTTTAGTCCCTAGCAGACATTGTTGAATGTCAACATACTTTTTTTATCAGTGTCCTATGGGACTGAGACCCATGATCCTGGTGCATTTGGCTCCCTACTTTGTGGAGCTACTGGCACACACTGGATGTGAATGTTCAGCTGAATGTAAAACAGTGAGATGAGGAGGAGGAGCAGTGAGGAGTGAAGGGAAGGGAGGCACTACAGGCCTTCTTTTCTTTTCTGTACCTGCCAAGAGCGTCTTGGGCTGGGTCTGCATTTGCAGTCGGATCTTGACCAGGTCGACCGGCGCTCCCAGGCTGACCGACACCAGCCCCGTCAGCATGCTGGCCACCGTCAGGTCCAGCATGCCCAGGGGGTGCCGGCTGTCGCCATAGCGATACTTGCTTATGAGCCGCTGTGTGTTGCTGAAGAAGCCGAACACCACCGAGTTGTAGACGGTGATGCTGGCCAGCGGAAAGGACAGGCCCTTGAAGAAACCAAAAACCTGGCAGAATGAGAGAGAGAGAGACAGAGAGGAAGAGAGAGAGAGGGGGGGGAGAGAGAGACAGAGACAGAGAGAGAGACAGAGACAGAAAGAGAGAGAGAGAGACAGAGAGAGGGAAAGAGGGAGGGAGAGAGAGAGGGAGAGAGAGAGAAGGAGAGAGAGAGACAGAGACAGAGAAAGAGACAGAGAAAGAGAGAGAAGAGCAGAAAGAGAGAGGGAGAGAGAAAGAGAAAGAGAGAGAGAGAGGGAGAGAGGGGGGGGGAGAGAGAGAGAGAAAGAGAGAGCAGAGAATGAGGAGAATAATGGAGACAAGAGCAAAAAGAAAGAATGGGTTTGGCTCCAGACCTTTTGAGTCTTTCAGTTCCTAAAGCAAAGAGGGCATAAAAGAGAGAGGGGGGAGGGGAAGACCTGGGGACCTGGGGGATTTTCACGTCTTCTGGAATGCATGTAAATAACGGCCGAGGCTAGCCATAAAGTTTTAAGCAGGAAAAGGCCCAGGACACACAACTCCCGATACAGTTTCAAGAGTGTTTGTTTGGCTAAGCTGCTATCAGAGCTGATAGAGGAAGTCTACTGTCATTCTCTCATACTGTCAAGTCTACTGATAACTAATGACAAAAGTACACAGATCTGTTGGGGGTTTTATTAACCTGTTAATGTTGATGTTTTATTTTTTAGTGCTAGTTTTTGAACATTCTATAAATACTCACTGTCTCTTTGCGGTAGATGGTAAGGACACAGTGAAATGTGTTTTTGTATCCTTTCCCTGCCTGAAGACGTGTCTGTTGGAGAAAAGAATCAAAAGAGAAAACCTTGAAAAAAAATGTAACAATACTATCAAAGTCTGAGAGTCTTAGGAACTGATAAAAATAAGGTCATGAAGGTGAAATAATAGGTTACTTGTTTGACAGGAGTTCCCTGTCGAACTTGAATCATTGCCTTACCAAGGGCTTTCTGGTGGTAATTCACATTTATTGTCACCCACAGCTGTTTAATAGGGTTGTAACACTCATGATAATTAATTAAGCGGTTTTGTTTACTTCATACCTTCACAGTGTCAAGAGGATGTCCCACGATCACACTTGAGGCTCCTAAGATAAACATGGAACAAAAGAATCTCAGTGTAATGTACAGAAATAAGCTGTAAAAGTGTAATTTATACACAAACAGTGCACGTTGTTAGTAAACCTATATGTCACACAAAAAAGTCAGACCAGTCAGATCATCTGGTTGGTTTTACTAAGTCATATCTAGTCTGTAGTGTGAAATTGGTATGTAATAACACCATATGTTGACATCTGGCCAAAGCAATATAATGAATTCATTCTGGTTATTGTGGTGTTCATCACCAACATGTGTGTTATAAACACAAAACACTTGTTTTCCTCCACTTCTGGTTTGTGGGCAGCCGCTCTGCTCTTGTCCACACGGGACATTCCACTGCACCAAGTCCAGTAATGATCAGTGCTCGCATTGTGTGCGCAAAGCAAAGCAGCGTGTGAGTGCATGTGTCGGTGGCGAGAATGCAAAGCCTGAGCACATGTGGCGCAGGCGCAGCTGAGTCTGCATAAACAATTGGAACTGCATGGCAAAACCCCAGCGACAAAAAAAAATACATCGGGTTCTGTTCAGAGAATCCAACCAAACAGCGGAAAAAATATTGAAGTGTCTTATTTCTGTCATTTCATTCTCCCTTTAACAGACTAAAGGGTGCACAAAACAGC
>CM059288.1:5949595-5957095 GCA_030347295.1 Setipinna tenuifilis | reverse complement strand
AAGTTATTCATTCCCCCATAACAAAATAAGCAGCAATAAACAAACCATGGAAGAATGATTGAAATAACTCAACACAATCAACACAAGTGCAAAAATGTGACAAAAATAGATTATGTAAGTACAACACTAGTACATGATATTACATATTGTTACACAGGTTGTACCACTGTACCTAATTAGGTAGATACACTGTAACACTGACACCATAAAAGCAGTTGAAAGTGTTTATATGTTTCCAATATAGTTATTTTGTTAAGGGGGTGGGGGTTTAAAACGTTTTGATTGCCACTGTGATGTTGTTACATGTAGCTACAGTGTAAAAGGGACAGTTTATGTAAAATGTTACCAAATGTGGTTTTAAAGGTGTATACAATTATGTTAGATTAGATTATGTAACAATTATTGTTACAGAACACGTTGTGACTGCTCTAGGACCATATCCAAAACCTTAGAAACATAGATTTTGAACTGAAATAACCTTTTGAATTTAATCAGTGGTGAAAAGGCTTTGTCAGTGTAGTCAGTGACACAGGGCCCTCATCCTATTGTACTAGGACAAAGAAGCCATTGGGAGTTATTGTGTGTGTGTGTGTGTGTGTGTGTGTGTGTGTGTGTGTGTGTGTGTGTGTGTGTGTGTGTGTGTGTGTGTGTCATTCCAAGGAAGGGTGAGATTGGAGATTTTGAAAAAAGTGGAAAGTTGTTTGATAAGCTTTAGCCTTCTTGATAGCATGTGTCAATAGCTCGAGTCAAGTTCACCATCTTTTCTACAGAATTTGATTCGATTCCAAAGTCTGATAAGAGAACGTCATTAACACAAAGACCCTAACACAATGGTGCCTGCTTGCTTAAAGGCTTTTGGTAGAGGCTGCACAAGCACAGTTTGTTTTGTCTAGGTGTGTCATTAGGGGAGCAGCTACTAATTGTGGGTCCCCTGAAAGAAAATAATTTTGGGCCCCCACCCCAGTGATATCATAGTTCGCTGTGGGCCCCTGTGAAGCTCTGGGCCCCCTGAATTGTCCTGATCTAATGTGTCCTGGTTTTTTTTTTTTCATTCACTTTGATGTCAGTGTTTGTCTTTGAATATTTTGTTACCACTTATTCTTGGATTAAAGAGAAATATTTGCTTCATCCTCAAAAGATGTGCTTTTTTTGCCTTACATTACAAATGTCTTGTTCAATAATGGGAAATGAATAATCTCTCGAACTCTGATCTCTGTAGGAGAAAAGTTGGAACCTCTGTAAACTTTCCATTAAGTATGGTCATACAAAAATATTTCCCAACATCAAAGGTCCATATACAATATGTGCAATACTGTCATACTGTTGCTTTTAAACCGGATGACGCTAGCTATTTGAAAGTAATCAATGGACTGTGTGGATTTGGTAACTTGCTGGCAGGAGAATTGAGGACAGGCTGTACTGTCCAGCGATTTACCCCAAACTGTCCTGTGGGCTGGACGTGAAGCCACACTTACTGTAGGCACTTATAGTATCACTCAAAGGCTTTGGACAGACAGTTCAAAATAGGAACAACATTCTTTCCTGTGCTCTTTCTTTCTTTCTTTCTTTCTTTCTTTCTTTCTTTCTTTCTTTCTTTCTTTCTTTCTTTCTTTCTTTCTCTGTCTCTCTCTCTCTCTGTGTCGCTCTCTTTCTCTCACACACACGCGCACACACACAGTCACACATAGCTAAGTGTTTTGTGTGTGTTTGTGTTTACATATGTATAAGTGTATGTGTGTGTGTGTGTGTGTATGCATGTGAGTGATAGGCAGAGAGAGAGTGTATGTGTGTGTGTGTGTGTGTGCTTGTGTGTGTTGGTGTGTGTGCGTGTGTGTGCATGTTTGTGTGTGCATATGCGTATGCGTATGCGTATGTGTGTGTTGGTGTGTGTGCATGTGTGTGTGTGTTTTGTTTCCCCTGGTGAGCTAATGAGCTTATACTAGCCACTCTCCTAAGCCTGTTATGCATGTAAGTGGCCACAGTATTGATCTACATCCCACCTGACGACAGTGCAAGGTGGCCATACAGCACATGCCAAGGCCCTTTAGAGTCCTCCCATAACAACGCCGGCTACACATGATTAGGTGTAAGCATGATAACTACAAGTTCACTTCTCTCACCGCCTATCTAGAACAGTAGCTACAAGATGTCTGTCAGCTACTGTGTGAATTGGTACTCTATTTGACCCTCTATTTGACTCAACAGGGCGTTTTATTCAATACCACATTCTAATGTAATTTTGCAACTTTGGTGGTTTGGTGGTTAAAGGTCACATTGTAGGGTTATATTTGTGGAATTAGTGTTTCATAAGAATTCAAAAGAATCGCTATGTAGAAATCTATGTGTCAGCTATGAGCCAATCCCTGTCTGACCACCCTGGTTGCAAAGTGTTCTGTTTGAGGACGGTTTCTTAGATACGCTTTTGTTTGTCATCCTCCCCTTTTCTGCCTGCATTTTATTTATCTTTAAAAACACAATATAACTCACCATTCTTCAATGCTTATCATTTTTTTCGCTGCTGCTGCGAGAAATACTTTGGGATGTTAGTTATTCCAAAAGTTAGCTAATGAACCGATCCCTGAAGGATCTGGGTGAAGCTGTTTTCACTCAATCAGGAGCCACACAGTCAAACATCATACAATCATTCATATATGCTGTCTAAATCATTACAATACATTCTTTTGTTTTTTTTCCTGATGTGTCAACACATGGAGGAGTGTCGTCTGTGAATTTGCATGGGGTCAGTTAACAACATTATAACTCCAGTCCTTGACTCAGCCCATTGAACATATACAGTATGCATGAGGCCCTCGTGTTCGGCCTGAATAGTGGGAATATTGGAACAATGATGGGAAGATTACTTGGAAAGTGTCATTTTGGATGAAAGGTGAAACGTCTTCAAACTACTTAAAGAAGTCCAATTGCTTCCAACTTAGGTCCTTTGACTAACATGACCTGGATGAATGAGAATCTTCACAGACAGAAAGTGTAATTTGTTGCTGTTACAAACATCCCAACCTGCTTCAGAAGTGAAAGTGTGGTCCGCCTATTCAAATGATGGTTTTTGCTAGTTAAGCTTTTGGTTTAAACCAGGCGAAATATGGAATTAAAATATGTCATCTCATCACACATTAGAGGCATGATATGGCAAGCTAAAGGGATAGCATATCTTTCCTGCTTTGCTTGACATGACTGCTTGCAGTAGGCATAACAAGCACTTAGTAAGCTGCACTTAGTTAGCCTACAGTATTCAGTATTGTCAAATGAGCTAAGTTGTAAGCAAAGGGTTCCAATGGGTGATGACGAGAGTGAAAGAGTAGGTATATGGGAGGTTATATGTCTGTAGTGTCCCTGCTCCGGGAAACTTACTCAGACACATGCACCTCCCTGTATGTATAAAGGTTGCTTGCTTACTCAGTGTCCCTTAACACCTCTGTTAGCTTATGTCCTCCTTTTTTGTAAGTCGCTTTGGATAAAAGCGTCTGCCAAATGCAATGCAATGTAATGTAATGTAAAAAGGTATAGTTTAACTGCTCTTCACCATCAGAGCCAGTTATCATTCTCTGGATCCTGTGACCACAACAACTCCAATTCACACCTTGATGTACAGTATGTTCATATGTGACTCGTGTGACTCTTTTGACACATGATGAGGGGTGTGGTCTACATCTGACAGCTCCAGCTCCAGTGGTCCAGAGATATAGCTCCTGGTTTTCCATGACCACGCCAGAACTGTAAAAGCCTTTTCGATGAAAGGGGAAACGTCTTTAGGCTCCAAGAAGAAGTCCATAGATCATTTTGATGTGGACAACATGACAGCTAGTGAACAAACATTTCACATTGCCAGCAACAAACTGCACATGTAGAAGTGACAGCAGAACCAATCAGAAGCTTCAGAATAGTGTCAAACTTTAGATGTGGAGTGAAATAGCAAAGCAAGGAAAGCATCCAAAGCCAGAAAATATTTTTATTTTAAAAGTATCAGCAAAGTTTTGCTTACAATATTCAGTTATAACTGAAATGGCAATTCTGAATATTTTCAAAACTTAAATTAATTAAGTTACTTCTTTTTTCCGAGTAACTGTAAAAAGGATTACTGTTACATTTATTTTGTAATTAAATTACGTAGTGCCATTATACGTACCACATTACTTCCTAACCCTGTGTTAGAGATATGAAAATATTAAATATTAAAGGTCACAATCATATAACCACCACTTTCTCACTTTGGATTCTTCAACAGAATACTAAGAGCATCATCGAGTGATCTAATCTCATTCATGTTGGCTGTACTATGCCTACACCACGGGTGAGCTGTACAAAGCCAATTACTAGAAATGTGTTCTAAGAAGAGCCATCTTGACTTTGTGCACAAGTGAATTAGTAGAAATGTATTCTAAAAAAAGCTGTCTTGCCTTTGTGCCATATAGAAGTGTAACATTTATTTCCATTTAACCCCTTTTTTGTAATGTTATTCCAATGTTGCAATGTGTATTTAGGTTATTTAATTCATCAGGTGCCATTTAATTCAATTCAATACGTCTGGCACATTTTTACTTTTATAGTGCCAGCATATTACAACACACACACACACACACACACACACCTACACACACACACACAGATGGTGCCTAGGTAACTCTAATCCATCCTTTCCAGCTGGTCAGCAGAAGGCCGTGACCGCTAGTATCCTCTTTCATGAACTGGCTGACCAAACCCCCTCCACACCCCCCTCTGACCCACCCTGTCTCGCCCACTTTACAACCCACCCCCTCGCCGCTTGCTGTGGATTGGCAGCTGATGTTGACATGGGTGTCCCTCTGGTGCTCTTCCCTCCAGCCTTGACACACACACACACACACACACGCAGACGCAATGACTCTACGACTCTATCTTTCACCCCCAGACGGCTCTGGGGAGGGGAGGGACTATTTATATATGGATATTTATACAGCAAACATCGGCGCGGACATGTTGATGTGTTCTGAAGAGTTAAATCATCAATATTATTATGTCGCAACGATTTCTTAGAGTTCACTGTGCTTCTGTGAAGGAACAAATCAACAGGATGTCAAAACAGAAATTGTCATGATTTAATGATATTAAGCACATTAAAAAACTATGGAATAAGTAAAACAGTTTGATAACAGAAATAAGACTAAGTCACACAAACATACACAAACGGATTACTGTTACATACAGAACAGTCGTAATTGCTTCCACAATTGTTTCCACATACACAGATATAAGTACAAATTAAATATAATTGTAATCAATTAGATATCTGAGGCAAAAAAATCCAATGTCATCATCATGTGACTTGGAGTCAAACAAGCGCCTCTTTCCTAAAACAGTACTCACATCGACCACCAGAGGGCAATGTTGGGTAGTGTATAACAGCTCGGGCCCCACTCTCTATTCTGAGTTGGTCTTCCCTTTAAATAGATTCTCAATGTCACCTTTGTCTTAAATTACCAGTGACCTTTACCGGTTCCTGCACGATTCACATCATGGACTAGCTGAATTGTGATGAATTTCTTTGGCAGGGACAGAAAGCTGAATTTCCCAGCTTCCCTTTTTCCCCCATCGGCCTCTTTACCCCACACATAATGTATGGCATCTGTTGCATATACTCTAGGTAGAATAAACACACACAAACACATACACGCACACATGCACACATGTACACATGTACACGCACAAACACACACATACACACAAACACATACATGTAGACGTGTCCATGCATACACACACATACACACACACACACACACACACACACGCACACGTGCACATGCACACACACACATATGCATGCATGCACGCACACACACACGTGCATGCACACATACACGTGTGCACACACACACACACACACCTTATACTTATCTACATTTGAAATATCCTGAAAGCGCTACATATGTGGTGTTAATCCAATGCCTCCACTCACTCCCCCCCAGCAGGGCTAAAGCAGGGGTGCATGCCTGCATCTGTAGGAGTATCCCTCAGAGACACAGGTAAACATTGCAGAACTGAAAGGCCGAGGATGAATGGAAATGTATATTTTTTAATGAATCTGAATCCATGTTTTTCATAAAATCACAAAACATGTGTCAGGTTTATTTTGTGTAGCACGTTTCTTATGGGATGCATGGGCTCAATAAGTCCAAGACAGATAACCCATTGTAACCCTAAAACCCTAACCCTAACCCTAAAACCCTAACGCTAACCCTAATGCAGTCAGGTGTAAAACTAAGACAGGAGAGGAATTACCCGCCAGAGGACATTCACCTCAGGCACAGAGCTAAAGCATCATTTCAGGAGAGGGGAAATTTGGTGAGTACAAACCCTCAGTTTAACATCCACTGAAGAATCTGTGTAACTACTGTCCAGAATCCGCATTCAATTAGACTAGATATTCTACATAACGTCCACAAGAATAAAATAAAAAAACAAAAACCTAAATTGAACAAATATGCCGAACTGGCACTATCTCCCCTGAGAGGGATAGAGACAGCAAAGGGGTTCTCTACCAAGTGTAATGTACAGAGGTCATATGCAGACAGAATAATTTAGCCTTCGATTTATCTATTTTTAATTTTAGTGGACAAACACCTTTGTTTAGCCTGCACAGTATGTTGACAATACTGATCGGGCAAAAATGGAAGAATCTTTTGTTACAAGACGGGGAGAGAGGGGAGACGGGGTGCCGGGGAGAGAGCTCTCTCAGGGTTGGGGTTGAATAGTGTAGCAGAGCGCCACTGTAATTGTGGGAGTTGCTGAACTTCTGGGGAGAGCACTACAAAAAGAGATTTGCTGACACCACTTTTACTTGGCCCACATCATCCGCACCGCACCAGAGTGTAAGGCCTGTGTCTCCTAATCCTCACGCAATGCCCTCAAATGAACAATTTGCACTGGCGGTGCAGTAACTGTAACCAGGTCAGTCTATCATTGCATTGCAACATGGCTCTCTCTCTCTCTCCCTCTCTCTTTTTCTCTCTCTCGGTCTCTCTCTCTTTTTCTCTCTCTCTGTATCTCTCTCTCTCTCTCTCTCGGCAAGCATGAGGAACACTGGCCACTGTAATTTGGCAATAAAGATGAAGTAATGTGTGCTTTAGTGGTGCCTCGCCACATCCAGACTGACCATTTGGACATTTTCTGCCTGGCCTGGGTTCACCTGGTCAGCCATGTTTGAAATAGTGCTGTAAAAATCGCTGAGACAGCTGGAGAGTCGCACTAAACCGACAGTGCAGGTTGGAATCAGGTCGTTCCAGCTGAACAGAATCGACTGGACTGCTGCTTCTCCAGCTTTGCAAACAGGCCTTGTAGCCAAAGGGTGTTCATAGCACAGAGACTCTCATGTACGGAGCTGTACACATGCATTACATCTCCACCACTAAACATCTGCTACCTACCATCTCGGATGTACTTCACAAGTCGTCACGTCATCTAGATGATAAACACGTCTACACAGGGGTTACAGGGCGTCCGTAA
>CM059288.1:5907095-5927095 GCA_030347295.1 Setipinna tenuifilis | reverse complement strand
TTTCAACGAGGTTTCCTGGAGTCTATCTGGGCACAGAGACAACAATGGGAAGACAAACACTAAAAGGTGTTACTGAGGACATTACAGGGAGGCTCTGGGGATGTAGATGGGTTGAACCGCAGCCATCATGTGGAGGACAAAAGACAAAAGCTTTCTCTCTCCCGTCTAACAGCTTTGGCAGCCCCAACTTTGTGGCACAGGGGTGCCGTTTCTGATCTGCCCCGAAGATTTGTTTGCTGGATAAGACACAAAAATGTTTTCTTTTGCTGTGGGCTTGGGCCATTACTGGCTTACCTTGGGGGCCACTGACCTGCTATTGAGCTATAGAGGGCATCCCAAAGACCTGATTTATCCGTCTGCTAAGACCACAGTAACACATCACTTTCAAACCTCCATCAGCTACGCTGGCGTTTAGTACGATATTGAATCCATTTCAAACGCCTTTTGCTCGTTCTACTCAAAAAGCCCAGAATAACCTAGCACCCTGCTATCTCACAGATGTAACCCTTACCTCATACCAACCCACCCGCACCTTATGTTCTACCGATGCACACCTTCTATCCAAGGCAACACATCACATAGCACCCTAACCCCATACCAACCTAGCCTGGTAAACCAGCCCCTCATACTTTACTTTGCTTTGTACAGAGGGTCTTGCTGTGCTGTACTGAGAAACGTTTTTCTTCATGGAGGTGAGATTGGATCTGCCTTTACCCAAACAATAATGTGAAGGAAGCTATGAAGCATTCCGGAACCTCTTATTATTATTATTATTACTACTATTATTACTATTATTGAGACTGCACACTGTCACCTGACAACACACCCAAACGTACATTCAGTATCACCTCGTAGATGTTCAGGAGTGGACAAACCGTCTGCTTGAACAGAAAAGCCAGATGTGCAAGATAGAAAGACGGGGTTTGTGAAAGCTGTCTAACTAAAACTTTGGAAATGTACACAGATTAGGGTGGTGCCTACTTTTAACAGGTTAATGGAGAATGTCACAGCCATGGCGAAAGCCCAGTAAGTTTACTGGGAGCTTTGGTAACTATTGGGATAGATTACATTATGCATCATTTAGCTGATGTTCTTTTCCAGAGCAAATTATAGTGGACTGGTTACAGGGAAAGGATCGATGTGGGGTTAGATGCCTTGCCAAAGTGCAAAATCAGTCCTGGGTGAGGGCAAAGGAGAGCACTGCTTATTCACTCCATCACCTACATTGGTCTAACTGGTGCTGCATTTAAACCTGCGACCCTCTGATCCCAAGACCAACTGCTAAACCGCTAGGCCACAGCTGCCTTAACCCAGATGGGAAATTGCTGTTCAAAAGCCCACAAGATTTCATTATTAATATGGAACATCTGTTTTTGACTTGCTGCAATTCAAGACTTTCAAAGACTTTAAAAGTAAAAAAGTATCTCCCCATTTCTTTCTCTCTCTCTGCCTCTGTCTTTTTCTTTCTCCCTCCCTTCCATCCTCCCCTTCTGAATCCTGACCCCCCCTCCTTCCCTCCCTCCTGCTTTCTTTCTCTCTCTCTCTCTCTCTCTCTCTCTGTCTATCGCTCTCTGTCTTTCTAACTATCTTTCTTTATTTTTCCAACTCCATGGTTTCCCATTCTCTAGTCCTGCTCCATAGATCTGAGTTCCAGCTGCTCTGGTATTCGAATGTAATTAAACCATTAATTGTGAGTAAGGCCAGACTTGTCGAGATGCAAGCTACTTAATGCAGAGTTTCCCTGGGGCATGCATACACTGTAATGAAAGACTAATTGAGTTTCTAGTAAATATCTTGTAGGATTGCTAATGACATCCCCGTGCACGCAGATGCAATGTTGTGATTTAATATAAAGAAAATAGAATGTGCTCTGAGACATTGATCCCATTATGGCGAATTCATAATCATGACAAATTGCACATCATTGTTCTGGTGGCGTCGGATTGAAATTGAATTATAATTGAAATGTGTGGATGGTGTCCAGTGAATGGCGGAAAAACAATCTTTATTCTCCATTCCCTAAGTACCAAATAAACCAAAGCAAATGCTGCATGAAGCCCATTTTTATTACAGTGCCATCCAGCACACAAGGCTGTATCTGTGAAGTATATCTGACACGAAGGACTCTCCATCTTGTTCTTAGGGTGGCGGTAGGGTCTCTTTACCATTTACTTGTTCATATTTCTTTTGCAGTCTACAGATCAACACCTGTGGCAGGCAACTAAGCTATTCAAAAACAGAAAACAACATAAACAACTGAGAAAAAATGATGCAGAACGCTTTGGGTTTATGCATATTAATGAAATGTTCCTTTTATGCGTCTCCATTGCAACATTTACAATAAGCTCACAAAAAAGCCTTTCCAAAAATGAGATGCGTATATATTCGATCAAATTGCAAATGACTTGGTAGAAAAAGTTTGAAAGTAAAATAAGAAAAACCCTGTCTGTTCTATTATCGTACAATTTGTTTCTGTGGCCTTGGAACATAGCTGTGTACTCTTTCCTTATGTTCACCAAAACAAGCAAGCAGGGGGAAAAAAAGAAACACAATAAAAATACAGCAGCCTAAAATCTTTGAGGGAACATTTCTAAGGCTCTAAAAAAAACAACTCCTCCTCTGCAGCTGCATTGCTTGGTCTGTTTTTTCCCCCCGTTTTCTCTTTCTGTTTTGGTAGTGCATCCAAGGAGGAGCTGTCATTTTCACTTGGGATGGTTTTTTTAGGGCCCAGCGTGGATCAAATAGCCTGTCAGCGTTGAGCCTCTTTGACACAACTGAAATCAATGGAAACGCAGCAGTCGAAAAGCTCACTCAGTGGTCGCACAAGCAGAGAGAGAGACAATGAGAAGGGCTGTCACTGAGAACTGCACACACACACACACACATCAGACCTGAGGCCTACCTGGGATTAATATTATATACACCACCCTGTAAACTATTCTCTTCTTTTTCCTCACCAGTTATTTTCCTTCATAAATCCTCTCTTTTGATTGATGGCAACTGACTTCTAAAACCCAAACCCTCTTTTGTAGTTCTGCGATTATCAGTAGCAGACTGTTTCTGTGTTTCTCCTATTGCTTATTCCTCCCAACACACACACACACACACACACACACACACACACACACACACACACAGCTCTGGGAGGTGTAGTGGAGGTGGTCTGATTCTCTCTCCACTGTTAGGCTGACTGCTCACATAGCTGCCCGCTGTACAGGTTGATCTCCTGGCTGGCTGGCTGGCCTACCGTTGGTGCTAGAGCTGTACCAGAGAAGCTGGACTGCAGGTGGATGGAGGCAGATGGAGGCGTCGGAGGCGCCTGTCTGCCAGTAAAACGTCCGGCCTCTGTTAAACATGACCTCTGTGCGTGCTGTAATCTACGATCCATAATTACGTCGTAGCTTTCACCGCCGGGGAGGGGCAGTGACGAGGGTGGGGGGGCTTGGGGGGGGTAGCACAGTGTGTGTGTGTGTGTGTGTGGTGAGGGGTAGAGTCATATAATAAATAGTTGGGGGGTATGGGGGGGTGGGAGGTGGCTGTATGCGTGTGTGTGTGTGTGTGTGTGTGTGTGTGTGTGTGTGTGTGTGCGTGTGTGTGTGTGTGTGTGTGTGTGTGTGTGTGTGGTGAGGGGTGGAGTCATATAATAAATAGTGGGGGGGGGGGGGGGGTTTGGGGTGGAGGTGTGTGTGTGTGTGTGTGTGTGTGTGTGCGTGTGTGTGTGTGTGCGTGCGTGTGTGTGTGTGTGTGTGCGTGTATGTGTGTGTGTGTGTGTGTGTGTGTGTGTGTGTGTGTGTGTGTGGCAAGGGGTGGAGTCATATAATAATAAATAGGGACAGAGAGTGAAGAGAAGGAATGACTCCAGATGGTGCAGTGTGATTTATGTCCTGCGCCGAATGCACAGCCTCGGCAGGATCACACACAAGGGCACAGGGGACTTCCAGGGAGACGGGCGGGAGGAGAGGTGCAACAGAGAGAGGTGGGAGGGGAGGGAGAGAGAGAGAGAGAGAAAGAGAAAGAGAGAAAGATGGAGAAATAGAGGGGTAGAGGTGATAAGAGAGAGCGGTGGAGAGATTGACAGAGAAGGGGGGAGAGGAGGGAGAGGGAGAAAGAGACAGAGTAAAAGTGAGAGGTGGGAGGGGAGAGAGAAAGAGAAAGAGAGAAAGAACGAAAGATGGAGGAAGAGAGGGGTGGAGGTGATAAGAAAGAGCAGTGGAGAGATTGACAGAGAAGCCAGGAAGGAGAGGAGGGAGAAAGACACAGAGTAAAAGTGAGAGCATGAGAGAGAGAGAGATATGTGTGGGAGCTAGGGAGAGAAAGAACGAAAGATGGAGAAAGAGAGGGGTAGAGTTGATAAGAAAAAGCAGTGGAGAGATTGACAGAGAACGGTGGAGAGGAGGGAGAAAGAGACAGAGAGTATAAGGGGATGGGAGTGAGGGAGTGAGAGAGACAGAGAGAGAGAGAGAGAGAGAGAGAAGAGAGAGATGTGTGTGGGAGGTAGAGAGAGAAAGAACAAAAGAGATATGGAGGAGAATAGGAGGACTGATAAGGAAGGGGTGGAAGCCTGCAGAGGATCTGCCCCAGCCCTATCACATAACCGTCCAGGGCAACCAGCGCCCCATCAGGACGGCCAATATCCACTAGTCCTTTTACTATTGTCCTTACTGTCACGTCAGAATGACTGAAACCACCCAGGACTATCTGCTCTCCCCGCACATCGACCATCGTATGGGTTCGGGTCCCCTAAACATCACGAAACATCTATGATTGATATATCCTAAGAGGGGTCGTACAAAATGCCCTGCGAAAAAAAAAATTGTGAGGGGTTAAAAAAAAATGTTAACGAAAAAAAAGAACATGGTGGTTGGTTGTCTGTATGGCTGTATATCACCTTGGAGAGTTGCATCCTGGGTCACGGGGCGTCTACTCAATCAGGGCTGACAGGATGAGTCCGAGACTGCGGACATGGAGGCCTGGCCAATCGATATGTACTTTCAAAAAAAATGCCAAGTCAGAGACACGTTGAGGCGATGGGTTGATTGCACTGGTCGGCGTTACGTTGCTGGACACACACACTCTTTCTCTCTCTCTTACACACACACACACACACAGACACACACGGCCCTCTCGTATCTAATCACCTTTCCAGCTGACCTCTGCACTCGGATATTACCTGGCCAGAGACGGATTAAAGCGATCGGCTGACCATTTACTCGGCGCCTATAGCAAACAGATTGATACTCACTCACCCGGCCTGGAACTGTGTGTGTGTGTGTGTGTGTGTGTGTGTGTGTGAGCATGCGTGCGTGTGTGGGTGTGGGTGTGGGTGTGTATATGTATGCATGCGTGTGTGTCTGTCTGTGTGTGTATGTATGTATATGCGTGTGTGTGTGTGTGTGTGTGTGTGTGTGTGTGTGTGTGTGTGTGTGTGTGTGTGCGCGCGCATGCGTGTGTATGGGTGTGGGTGTGTATATGTATGCATGTGTCTGTTTGTGTATGTATGTGTGTGTGTGTGTGTGTGTCTGTGTGTATGTATGTATGTATGTGTGTGTGGTGAAATAACCCCCCTGCACCCACAGGGCCCAGGAGTAGAGGAGGATGAGATTTGGTTAAGGCCCGAAGACCGAGGTACATAAATCTGCCATCGGCCAGGCTGTTAAAGGGCCATCAGGCCTCCAGTGTCCGTCCACACTCCATGTGGGGCTGGGGTCCAGTGCGGTGGACGACGGGGGGGAGAGGAAATATATGTTTGGTCCCTTCTGGCCTGAAGTGCAGCGCTAAGCCCTTTTCCAAGGGCAGAATCAGGCTGACCTATCAACATTGAGTCCAGAGGCGGCCATAAATTAGGAGGCAGCGTGGAGCAGAGGACTGCCATTGATTACCAGGAGCCAGGAGGACACGGGGGCCCGCTTCTATTTAGACTCTTATTAACCAGAAACACCACACCACAGCACAACACAACATGCTCATACACACACTGGCATACACACACACATTCAGAAACACACACGCACGCACACACACACACACACACACACACACACACACACACACTCACACTTTCGTTCTCTCTCTCTATCTATAACTCTCTCTCTCCTGCTTGCTTTCTCTATCTTTCTCTCTTTCACTCTCTCTCTCACGCTCCCCCTCTTTGTATCTCAAACACGCACACACACACAGACACACACTCCCTGAAAAATACACACACAGTTAAAAGGACAAACATACACCCACCCACACATGCACACACACACACACGAGCACACACACACACACACACACACACGCCTGCATTGTCTTGACTGTGTGCAGGGTGACCATCTAGTTTGGACATGATGCTTACAAATAAAGCCAGACAATTCAATCTTGCTTTCATCACACCAGAGAATCTCATTTCTCAGTCTCCGAGGCCTTGCAGTGCTTATTTTTGCAAACTCTAAACTGGCTTTCTGGTGTTCCTGTCTGTCCAGAGGGTTCTGTCTGTCTGGCATCACTTATTATAAAATCAAGATTGGAAGTGTTACTTTTTTTCTGAAAGTTTCTTCTGTCTCCACACATAGACTAGAGATAGATAGAGTAGCCATCAAGTTGTTATGTATCCGTCTTAGTGAAGCATTCCATTTTGTCCAGCAGTCCTGGTTTTGCTAGATAGCTAACTCTTGTAAGAGATTAAACTTTTGAATTTTTTTCTTTTTTAAAATGTAGGAAGATGCTGGAGTCTTGATAAACACTTAATACGCTTCTCTCAGATTGTTGCTTTAACTAAGACTTGGCTCTGAGCTGAACTGGCAGTATCTATCTATCATGGTAAACAAGCCTATTGTACTACAGAGAGCCACTATATAGAGAGTCTCGCTGTGGTTCCATTGACATGGTTGTCTCAGGTAGCATCTTGCCTGGCCAATCAGTGAACAGAGGGAGTGTTCGTGAGTGATAACTGCATATGTCACAACTAGATGGGTAATGATTGGGTAAAGGCGAATCATCCAGTCGTTTTAAACATCAGCAGAGTTTACACCTCCAGTAAAGAAAACGTTTCTCAATACGGCACAGCCAGATGCTCTGTAAAAAACGAAGTGTAGTACAAGGTGCTGGTTTACAAAGCTAGTGCCTATCAACCTCAGGGCATGGTGTTTGCTTCAATACACATCATCAACTGTGAGATGGAAGGGCGATAAGGACGTATAAGGATGTCAGTTATGATGAAAAGCCAGGAACATTCAATTTGGTAGTTGCTGTGCTTCAAGATTTATTTGACAACTTTGTCCAGACCTGTCATTAAAAATGTTTCAATTTTCTTGTTTTTTTGCTATCTAGATTTATGATATGTTAATCCAATAGCAGGAATAATGTTTGCGGAAATAATAACAAAAGAAAAGAAACATGCCCTGTTTTTTGAAAGTGTAGTGCCACATGACTCATTAAATGCAAAATATGTGTTTCTGGTTCAGCTTTGTAAATAAAAAATACTTTGTCCACTTGTCTGAAAAATCCCATTATGTAAGTACTTGGACATACTTGGCAGTTTTCTTTCTGTACATTTACATTTCCAACACTCATATTTTATTGGCTTTCGCAGCTTAAGCCGATTACGAGTAATGGAAATATTGTTTGTGTGATCTTTCAATTTTGTAATTGTTAATGTATTTGTAAAATAAAATAAAACTCTCTTTGAGGTAATAAGTTATTATGTGATTTATGACTAAAAGAAATGCATTTAAATGCATTAAGTAGCAACACATCAAATGACTGTATCTGATTACTTCCGGTGTACTGTTTGTGTGGGTACTGCTCCTGCACATAAACATAAACATGCTCATTAACACATATGTGCTTTACCTCTTCTTCCCTTGCATTCTCTCTCTCTCTCTCTCTCTCTCTCTCTCTCTCTCTCTCTCTCTCTCTCTCTCTCTCTCTCGCACACACACACAAACAAACAGCTGCATACAAATAGACACCAAACACATACAGACAGTGACACATTCACGAGCGTGTGCGCACACACACACACACACACACACACACACACAGACAGGGAAGAAAGAGAACCTGTCGATGAAGCACAAATAACTTGGGGAATTGGGGATTTATAAGAGGCCGAGTGGAGAAAGAGAAAGTTTCAGAAATTTAATTGCTTGACAATGGCACGAAAACATCAATGTGGACCGTGTGTGTAGAGACGACATGAAGACAAATGAAGTTTAGCTCTTCTTGTGCATAAATGCAGGAGGGATTTCCCAGTTCACCCAGTCTGTCCAGTCCCTGCTGCGTCTAGGCAACATACCTGTGTTTCCTGCTGATTCACCAGGGGGCACTCTAGCTCTGTTGCTGGGTGACATCAACCGTGGCAACATCCTTTGTGTGGCAACACAGTGCACTCAATACTGTGTCTAACAGATATCAACAAACACCTACTCGAAACCCTATCTACCCCATACACAGCAACAAAGGTAACGTATAATATACAAATACAGAATATATGTATTAACTATGATTTGTTTCCTTTACAAGGCAAATATCAGCCTATTTGCAGACAGGTACAGTAGAAGCACAAGCTTAAGAAGGTACACTGACATTCCATTCCTTGTAGACCATATTCAAACGTAGTACTTGTACCACTTTGAACTACAGTAGCCTACAATCCACCATTCAACAGTTTAGCTGCAGTAGAAAATGCTAACAGTAGACACCGCAGTGTGTGGTCCAAAGCCTTTCCTGTCAGGTTGTGTTTGGAATGAACTACCCAGAAACCAACAGGTTTAATTCACACACTGAGCTCCTTCCACCGCAGGCAGATCTGATGCTGATGTACAGTACTGGGCTGTTGCCAGGCGCGTTTGAGGATGCTCTTTAGCTACAGTAGTCTTGCTGCTGAGGATGCAGTGGATTTATTCTTGTCAGTTGACTTGCCTACTGTACTTCTAGGCTTTCTCCAAAAAATGTCTGAGATTCCTGTGATGTGTGATGTGTGAGTAAGCAAACACAGACCTTCTTTATCCTTTTTTATTGACAGCTGTGGAGCAGGCCAGGACACAGTGGACCTTTTTTGGCCACACCACAGTAGCCTCACACACACACACACACACACACACATACATTCCCACAGTCACTCACACACATTCCCACAGTCACTCACACTGACACACACACAGACACACAGACACACAAATACACACACACACACACACACACACACACACACACACACAAACACAATCATAGTTTTATTGGTAAGTTTACTAGAACTTTAGGCACTTTCATTCTCTTTGATGTTATTAGGATACCCACCTTCTCAAGAACACAACATTGTCTTCCTGGGATCTACACAACACATACTGTACAAACACAACAACAAGCAAGACATTTTGGTTTGTCACCTCACTGCTGCTGTTGATTATGTTCAATATGGGTTTGCCCCTCTACCTCTCACTGTGCATCACCTATAGCATAATGTGCAAAATCTAATATGTGCAATATTATTATTATTTTGCTTTTTATTATTTATCATGCCCTTGTATATACTACTGTCTTTTCTCTGCTTCTACAGTGCATCCTTGCTTGACATTTTGACACTTTGACACATTTACCATGCACCTTTGTGGCCTTGCTATCTAATTTTGTGGTAGGGGCAACTGTTCAATGACAATAAAGGTCTTAAAGTCTTGAAGGTAAAGACAAAACAACCAAATAAAAGTAAGATGGATACATCCTTGGTCTTACAACCACACTACTATGCTATTTCTACGCGCACACACACAAATATTACAGGGTAATGCATATTTGTAAATATGCATGGCAGGCACCATTCTGCCTAGTCATTGTACCATTAAAATGATTTGGAGGCCACTATTCAATGTGTATATTTATGCATTTAGTGGATGCTGTTGTCCAAGCTGATTTACAATGCATTCTTATTTAACGTTATTCAGAAGTAACGGAATAGTTACAGTATATAATCTTAATATTTCTATATACTTTATAACATACCAAATATGGTCACTGGACCATTAGGGAGGGGAGGGGGGGGGGGGGTGTGATAGGTTCTCTTAAGCTCATTTGATTGTGTGCCTCAGACGTCTGAGCAGGAAGTGAACTCTACTCAAGCATGGTCTGATGCAGTGCTGTGCAACACTAGGACTGTGTTTTAAACTTAGGAGGCGTGTCGAGACCTTATGCAGCAAGTCTGTTGGAGGCAGAGGAATGATTGCCGGAGTTTAGGGGGATGAGTGCTAAGCTGACTGGGAATCGACTCTACAAAAATACAATTGGGTGTTCAATACATTTCAATATATGGAGATTTCTGATACAAACCAATAGGCTGTCAGGCTTTCCACAACCGCCAGTGAGGAGTCAAAGTCAAAGTCAGCTTTATTGTCAAAAACAATATGTAGGTTGCATACACAGAATTTGAAATTGCAATGCTCCCTAGGCCCACAGTGAACATTAAACATCTTATAAACAAGACGGGAAGACATGATGACAAACATAATAATATAAACATAACAAAAAGTACAACAGGCTTGTATATAATACAAATAAGTAAAAACACAATGTGTGGTGTGTAATAAAGCTCAAATGGTGCCATTTATGTCTTTGAGTTCCATGTTATTTACATTCGCAGAACAGGACAAGCTGTCGTTTGCTGATGTCCCTGTAGACGTGTCTGTGTTTGTGTCTGTGTTTGTTGCTAATGAGGAGTAATTGTGACATGCGTGCTGCACATGTCAACACAAGCAACAACAACAACAACACCAACAACAACCAAAAGCTACATCCCTCGCTTTGAAAATGCCTTTTCTTGGACTCACGAGAAATAAAGTGGCTATTATCATTCTTACCTGTCTCTCCAAAGGCTCCCTAAGGACAAACAGGAGAGATAGGACTGGGAGGCTCAGGATATATATATATATATATTTCAGAAAAGCATTTTGAGATTGTGAGTTGAGCTTGTTTTGGACTGTGGCTGAAATAGGCAGAAAGAAGAGCCCTTTTCAGCCACAAAATAGCTCTTGCCTCAAACCGTGTCTAAGTCAAGCCCAGTGTTAGATTTGTATTTTTATTCTGTATTTTATGTCACATGTCTATCCTAAAGGTCTCCTAAGGGAATCATGTGATATAATATTTTAACATTTCCTTTCCTATAACAACACAAATGTATCACAGATGAGCTTGTTTCTCATCAGTACAAGTGCTGATGTATTGTGATGACATCTACTGTATGTATGCATGTGTTTATGGCAGACACTGTTGTTGATAAACATATCCATCTATTTGACTGCACTCTGTAGGTCCAGGACAAAGACTCTGCTGATATACTGCACCAACCACTAATGCTAAAGCTAAAGAAAATGATGTGAAATATGAACCAAAAGCTGAGCAACTAATGATCCAAATCCAATTTAAAATATGCCTTAATCTTTTCTCTTCAAGGGCTACGGTCTTTACTACTTTACTACTAGTAGTAGTGCTTCTTTACTACAATACTACAATACACCCTTGTCACTCAGCTTGTTTATAGACAATCTGTAGAAGCCGCTCAGTAACGGTGGCTGTGTTTTGGAACCTGATTTTTTTTATTTCAGGTGTTTTCCTCGTTGGCCTCTCTGCTCCTCCGTCTCAGTCCAGGCTGTGCTGCACGGCTGGCTGGGGAGGATGCCCGGAACACAACAGCACCAGACGGAACTGAACCGTAGCAACAAGCTTCCGCAGCCTTCTCCCGGGCAACAGCTCTTATATTTCACCGGTTGTTGTTGTCCTGATGTGAGGCTTGGGCAGCTTGTGTTGGCTGGGCTCACTCGGCTAACAGCTGAAGGCCCAGTGAGGTGATCAGTCCTACCTTTACAGTCCCAGCATGTCACCATACAGCAGAGGACTGGCAAGGACGGCTCTTTGTCTAACAGTCTGCCTTACCTTATTTAATATAAGTCCTGCATCTTCACTATGGCCATCTTTCAGATGATGGCCCTGCTTTTACTGATTCTGCCGCTTTCACTAACATGATGCATTTAAGCCACACTTCTATTTTTATTTCACAGTTGGACCTACTGTATTGAGCTGGAAATTATCAGTTACAAGGGGACAAATGTGCAACAATTTGGTAATGTATAGGTTACACTTATATATAATATGACCTTATTGTACAATTTTTGACTGCTTTAAAAATAAAGCTCAGGTTTATTGTAATTGGCTAACTAATCAATGCTCTTTTTTTCCAGACCCACCATGCATGTGTGATGCTGCTTCTACATAACTAACATTACGTCATTTAGTCACAGCAATCACATTAACTAAATACAAGACAACAAAGACAACACACTGGTGTTAATAGGAATAATAATAATAATAGGAACCCTGTATATAATAGGAACCCTGTATATAAACCTGCCACTAGAAACCTGGTATATGAAGTGAGAAAACACACTGCTGGAACCACAATCAAACCTACACTCCCACATGTCTATATTGTAAAAATAAACAAGTGATTTATTGGTATTCATTTATCATTCCATACAAATACATCACCAACGCCATCCCGCCCCCCCCCCCCCAACCCCGCCTCCTTGCTGGATCTATTCAGCTCGCCACCTTTGGATTGGTTCACACTCGCAGAGCGCGTGACCTCATTTTAGATAAAAAGCCTTTGGGCTGGCCCTGTGTTAAGTAGTCTGTCACGTCCTGTATAGTATGCCGTGTTCCAATGTTAAGTGGATGACTGTTGCCTGCCAATCAGCCTGCATGCCTCTAACATGCAAGCCCAGCACATAGAAAGGTCACGTGAGGAAAACAAGGTTTGTTTCGTTTTTTTTTTTTTTCGTTATTCATCCCTCCTTCCTTCCTCCTCTCTGGCCTCAGGTGACCAAATGGACACAGGAAACAAACAATTGCTCGGGGCAGTATCTTGCTCCGGGCGTTTCTGTATAATCCCGCCCCATTACCGTAGTCCACGCGGCCATGCTCTTACCCACAATCAGATATCAAGGCGGCCCTGACGCCATTCATAATTCACAGCATTTGCTCTCGATCGATTTTTTTTTTCCCGACGATCTTGCATTGTTGGGCAAGAATGGAAGCGAGCAGTAGCAGCTGCATCTGTGCACACTGAGATGGGGGATTGTGGGGGATTCTCTCTGCACACAACTGTGTCTATCTGTGTGTAGGAGAAACACATAAGAAAGAAAGGAAGGGTAAAAAAACGATGGTGTGTATTGTGCAAGTTAGAGACAACATCACACAGCATTACAGCATGGTGGTGGAGCTCTTCATTTGCAAGGCTGGATGGGAATCTACAGGTCCTGCATTGCCTTTGGCCCCTAATGATGCAAGACCTGTCCCCAGCCTCTCCCAGCACCATCACTTCACTTCTCAGTCTGCACCACCGCTCTGGAGCAGAATACTAAACCGCTCCCACATTTGTACAAGTGACTTGCTGATGTTATGCAGTGCATGTTGTTGGTGTTGTTTTCTTGTGTATGTGTGTGTGTGTGTGTGTGTGTGTGTGTGTGTGGGTGTGGGTGTGTGTGTGTGTGTGTGTGTGTGTGTGTGTGTGTGTGTGTGTAGGATGTGTATGTGTGTGTTTGTGTGTGTGGCTGTGTGTGTATGTGTGTGTGTGTGTGTGTGTCTGTGTGTGTCTGTGTGTGTGTTCTCTGTTTCCTGCTCTGTTGTGAGTTGTTATTTGTGCTGGACTGTGCCCCGTTATATTTTCCGTGGGGAGTGCCATGTGTACTCCAGACCTTGTTGGCCATGCCTGTTATTATCACATTTAATTAAAGAAACTATGTACCGCTGAGAAGTTTGCCTGCGTATTTTGGATTACCTTGTTCCGGCCTGTTTTCCGCCTTTTGGATTACTCCTCCAGCTTGTCCGTGTGTGTAATCTTAAGTAAAATACCAAATACAAAAAAAGAAAAACAGCACTATGCTCTCAGCCTGATATTTCTTAAATGAGTACACTGCTATTGGGTAGCCTAAGCTTACAACACCACTTCAACAAATTCAAAGTGTAAAAAATGCTTCAAGGCATGCTCTACAGTGGCCACCCGAGAGAGAGAGAGAGAGAGAGAGAGAGAGAGAGAGATGGAGAGAGAGAGAGAGAGAGACAGAGAGAGAGAGAGAGAGCGAGAGAGAGAGAGCAAGACAGAGAGAGAGAGAGAGAGAGAAAGACAGAGAGAGAGAGAGAAAGCAAGAGAGAGAGAGTGAGAGAGCGAGTGAGAGAGAGAGAGAGAGAATGTCAAGGAGAGGAGAAAAAGGTCCACGATTGTGATTATTTATTCATTTCTGTGAGCTATCTGCTTGTCACAGGCCTGATGGACAAGAACACAGGGGTTACTCAGCCAGGTCGATCGAGGCAGAGCCCTTCAAACAACAGCATGTGACAACCCCAACAGGAGAAATCGTAAAAAAAATAATAAAAATCTTTTTTTCTCCACAGCCACACGCATGGCCCTCTTAACCAGCGGGAGGGGGCAGGGGTTGAAATTAAGATTAACGCATAAAAGATGCATTAAGATTAAGATCACGGCTGCCCCTGAGTTGTACCGGCGAATGACTAATGCTTTTTGGTGTGTGTGTGTGTGTAGGTGTGTGTAGGTGTGTGTGTGAGTGTGTGTGAGTGTGTGTGTGTGTGTGTGTGGGTGTGTGTGTGTGTGTGTGCGTGCGTGTGTGCGTGCGTGTGTGTGTGTGTGCGTGTGTACGCGCATGTGTGTGTGTGTGTGTGTGTGTGTGTGTGTGCGAGGAGGGCCTATTATCTCTCTGAGGCCCATATGCACGTCCTCAGTTCTGCCTGTGAGGAGCCGATAGACAGAGGCAGACGGAGGCGGGCCGAGTGGACGGGAGCCAGGGCACACAGCATCTGTCATCTGGTCCCTCTGAACATCACACACTGGCTACGGGTCTGGACAAGATGGAGGACGCTCTCATTTGTCTAACGAGAACATGAAAGAGGGAGGAAAAGATGGTGCGTTACCTCAGCACCACCATGGCATGGCGTCATGACCAGGACCAGGACCAATCACGACCAATGTGACAAAAGAACTGGGGCTGAGCACTTGAGACACCACCTAGAAGCACAAGACACAATTTTAAAAGGGTGATCTGTTGTGAAATGATGGGTAAAAAACCTACAAAAAAACCAAAGAAACAGCCACACAAAACAAATCCCTCGATTTTCATTCATGTGTGTTTCTAAACGTGCTCTGGAATAAATGGAGCCATTTGTGTTGGCAGCACGTTTCCACTTGTGTCAACTAAAGGGAACACTGGTACGATAACCAAACAGCTCCTTAGCTCAGTGAATGCTAAATACAAATCAGTCATCAAAACATGTTCCCATCATCCACTTCCTTAATAAGATCCCATTACACAAGAGACACTGTTACACCATGTATTACATAGTAATTACATTGCCAGTGTACAGTACACCATAGATTGACTGAATATGTGTGTGTGTGTGCTTGTGTGTGTGTGTATGTGTGTGTGTGTGTGTGTGTGTGTGTGTGTGTGTGTGTATGAGTGAATGTATGTGTGTGTGTGTGTGTGAGTGTGTATGTGTGTGTGTGTGCACGTGTGATTGGGGACAGTGGCACAGTGGTGGCATGCAGTCAATGGTGTACACTGCGTGAAGAACATTCCAGAATTCTGCAGTGCTGTCGATTCCTGTTCCTCTGGCCTTGTACGCTCTTTCGCGTTGTCGTTCTTACTACATGTCTAATTAGACGCAGATGTTGCCGGGCGATAGCCGCGCCTCACCAGGCTGCGGTTTCGACACTTCACCGCGGTGACAACGACACATCTGGGTGCCATAAAGCACGGTTGGACTATAACCCATTGACAGCATGATGTTTCGAGATGATGAAAGTGGTTTCAAGCTGACGCCAATTAAAACAACATCAGGCGAAACATGTCAGCCGGTGGTGGTTCTGAGTGAAAAACGGGGATAAAAAAAGAAAAACAAAGTAATCCAGAGAAGCAACTTTTGTGATGCTTCAAATGTCTCTCTGAAGGTGAATTAAGGCAAAATTAAAAATAAAAAAAAACTTTATCACTTTATCACCTAAACACAAGGTTGCGAACACTGCACTGGTGAATATGTAACATTTAGCTCTTAGTCTGCCAGCGTTGATTGAAATAGATGGGCCTTGTCCTCCCCTGCCTCTTGCTCTTTCTTTCACTCCCCTCTCCTCTCTTCTCCTCTCCTCTCTTCTCCTCTCATCTCATCTCTGTTTCAAGCCCCTTTGTTGTGTTGGTGCCCGTGAAAACAGCCTGCCTTGCATCTGAAGCAGCGAGCAGAGCAGCGAGCAGCGAGGAGCGGAGGAGCGGAGGAGGCTGGGATGGGATGGGGGGACGTGTTGCTATGAGCATTGTGCCTGCATTGCAGAGGCTGTCCGGCCGCCGATTGATTTGTGGCTATTGAGACAACACCGATACGTCGCCGTGACTACACACGTCAGCCGTTGCCTCACTTCTACCCCCACCCCCCGCCCCCCCTCATTTTTCTCTTTCCCAAGCAGGGGGGTTCGAGGGAAGACGCGAAATGGATCGCACACACACGGCAGTCGGACGCTCTCACTCTCACAGCTGCTACTGTATGTGTATATGTGCTGCTCGCCTCTCATACGAGTGAATGAATGAGAGTCAGGATGGAGGCAGAGGAGAGGTGGGATGGAGGCAGAGGCATGTTGTAGCTGCAGCAGGGTGCTATAAGGCCTGCGTGTTTGCATCATTAGTAACCCTAGATCATTATCAATCTAGTTTGCCTTTGTCATACTATTATCTTTACTTTTCTGTTTTGGTTTGCAAACGGTGAAGAAAATGCAACTTGGCTTGACTTAACTGTACCTTGTTACTAGCATTTGTTTGTATAACTGGTTTACAATTTTAAATATTTTAAGCATAATGTGCTTTGGTAAAATGAGCAAAACAATTGTAACCTCATATCTGTTGATATAGTTATATATTTTTATATTTTTTCTATTGCTTCATCTGCATACAGTATGTATGCATTTTACATTTATAGATAGATGACATGTGTTTACTAATTCTCAGAGTATTATAACATCATTATTGTACACGTGGCGCACTTTAACACATTCAATGCATTACAAGGGAAATAAACTTGGAGAAAGTAAATCTTCGACTGCAACAGTCTCCACCGCTGCCATGACTGAACACAGCGACCAATCATCTTTGATATACGGCACCGTGGCAAGGACTCTGATTGGCTGGCCTCGGTGAGGCGTGAAAGATTGATGCTGTCACTTCCTGGATGTGGCAACATTATGCGACTCAGTGGGGCAGACGGGTTTATAATGTGAGCCTTCACTCAGGAGCATCTCTGGGATCTGCACTGTGTGTGTGATTTTAAGTGCACACATACTCAAAATGTGTTTGTAGTGTAATGCATTTCATGGGGCAAGTACAATGACGCAAGTGAAATGTCAAACAGAAGACAAGGAAGGAAATTTCTTCTGCTAAATACTGTGTGTTGTACAAGATCTGAAAACTGACCGGTGAATCAACTCATAGTTTTATCATAGCCCAAAATCATAGTCAGGGATTACACAGATCATCTAACATTGATTATGGCCCAGAAAAAGAATAAAATTGCAAGTACTCCAAAATGTGTATTTTTCAAAAACCTGGCATGGATATAAAAAATCCATAATAACATAAAATCATAAAAGCAGTGATTTTTTTACATATACTCTTCATAGTCATGAAAGTAGACACAGAAGCACATACACATACACATGCACACACACACATACACAACTCAACACCTCCCTTCACAAGCTTTTAACTATAACAGCCTGACAGCCGTTAGCGTTTTGGTTTATTTGTTTGTGGTGTGCTTGCCGCCACATGTACATACACACCACCATCACATTAAACTCCAGGCTGCTGTGTGCAATTATAAGTAGCAGCAGCACACAACATTTTTTTTTTTGGGTAGGCTCCAAATGACGTCTCCAATGGCAGTTTTGACAATTACCTTCCACCCAGAAAAGCACATTGCCTCTGTCAGGCCTCTGGCCTCCTTCACACTGTCAGGGAAGAAGAAGAAGAGGGAGAAGAGGAGGAGGGAGAAGAAGAGGAGGAAGAAGAAAAAAACACTGGGATCCACCAATTACCCACCTCTGACTCAGGCCTATGCCATTAATCAAACCCGGAGCAGGCGAGGAGTGAAGTACGGAGGAGAGAAGCAGAGAGACTTTGAGACCAGCTCAGCACTGCCTGTCGGTTGATGGCCCTGTCTGTCTGTCTGCCTGCCTGCCTGTGTCTGTCTGTCTGTCTGTCTGTCTGTCTGTCTGCCTGCCTGCCTGTCTGTCTGTCTGTCTGTCTGTCTGTCTGTCTGCCTGCCTGTCTGTTTCTGAGGCTCTGGAAACTGCAGTGTGTCAAGGGGAGCTCCGGTGTCTCTCTGGGGCTACATCTGCCCCTCTGCAGGGCCTCTGCTGGGGCTTCAGGGGTCAGTAACTCTGGTGGAGCTCCAGGCTCCAAGCACATTGGTAGGTCCAGTGCAGTGGTACAGTAGTAAGGGAAGGTAGGTGGGTAAACTGTATGTGCAGAGGTAAAAAAAAAAGGTCAGGGAAACTGTGCATATTGTTAAAGCCACACTATGTAGTTTTTCAGCCTTCAAACTATATTTTCAAAATCATACTTATGGTACAACAACTCAAAATGGCTTCAATTACACCTTTGTCATTACTTGAGAGGGCCTGTTTCGTCTACACTGGCACTATGCAACTTCAGGGCTCGGGTAGGAACCATGTCACCATAAAAACTACAAAATCAGACTGCCTTATGGCATACATCACATCATTAACATTACGTATTATAACAGAAATGAGGAAACACATAGAAAAGCATGAATGGCGTTTATGTGCATTTTCCCTTCACTACACCACTGAGCCAGTAGTCATGTTACAATAAAATGTCTTTTCCACCGGCCTGGTTTATCCCTACTATAACCTACTCGGCTTGACTTTAACCCCTATTGTTTTGCTTTTTTATCAGCCCTAGTGCCTGGTGCTGGGGAGCATTTATGAATCCCTGCTTTGGCAAGGTTACAAACAGCTAAAGTCGATGCTAAAACTGTGACGTGACAGACAGCCAGCCACTGATTGGACAAAAACAACTATTCAAGCCCATGCAGCTAAATGTTACCTAGGCTACTACTTTCTGTTGGTGGCTGACTAGTTAGCCATGCTAGCTAACGTAATGTTTTTAACTAATAATTGTTATTTTTCTGACCTGAAAATCAGTTCATAGCTGTACTGGCATAAGCTGTGTTACGTAAACATACATTAGCCGCATATTAGCTGTGTTAGCACCACCAACATCACTCTGACTAGCTCAGTTAATATAATGTATATTTCTAATTAATTCCATGGCCGAAAAAGTGAACACTGACATTATACGGAACACTGAACAGTAATACAGCTTACCTTTGCCTGTTTTATAGCTCATTAGATGTAAAGGTTTAGCTTAAATCCTGATGCAAGGTGACACTCCCAAATAGACTGGAACTACATTTTAGCTTCTTATATAGAGGTGAATTACATGCTGTTGTGTTTTATCATTATAGCTGCAGAATAAACAACCTTCACCCACATGAATGTATGTAAGCAGTATATTGCATGCTCAGTTCAGATCTCATTGATAAGTATTTACAATAATCCTGGAGGTCATGTCATACAAAGAGCTTATGTCAACAATGCATGTGCAGCCCACACTTGAAGACCTACACCTAGTGCTATTGTAATGTGGTATGTGTAATCACTTTGTGCTTTGCATATAGGCAGAATAAGTCATTCATGTACACTTTTCCTTTTGTGCAAGAATGCCTTTCCATAAGCTACTTTTATACCGCATGTAATTTTTTATGTTGCGTAGAAATGAATTCACGGCCATTTCAGCTCC
The DNA here is from genome assembly GCA_030347295.1 of Setipinna tenuifilis. Classification (NCBI taxonomy): domain Eukaryota; kingdom Metazoa; phylum Chordata; class Actinopteri; order Clupeiformes; family Engraulidae; genus Setipinna; species Setipinna tenuifilis. The sequence goes on along the minus strand of CM059288.1, from coordinate 5,907,185 downwards.
ACTCACTCCATCCACCTCATTTACACTGAGGAGGTGATGTTAAAAGGAAAAGTATGGCAAAGGAGAGTAGGGTAAAGCAGTGTGGGTACT
>CM059288.1:5897095-5902095 GCA_030347295.1 Setipinna tenuifilis | reverse complement strand
GTGGCTGTTATTAAAATGAATAATGCGCTTAATTAAGATATTCATCACGCTCGCCGGGAGAATGTAAATTTGTAAACAAACAGGGACAGTGTGTGATGGTAGTCTTCATTTGGGGTGTTCCCTTTTTCTCTCACCCCTCCCTGCCTTTAGGAAAAGGTACTACAGAGTACTATAAGAATACTATAGAGTATAAGAATCTTATAGTATTTTGGAACATTTTTTATAGAGATATTATAGGAATACTACAGACACTACAGAATCTTAAATTATTTTGGGACATTTTACTATAGCACTATAAGATTGTACTGCAGGATCACTATAGGGAGGAAAAATATATAGAAGTATTATACAGGAATGGCAGCAGTACAATAGAATACCATAGAGGTATTATATAAGAATTATACATAGTATAGAGATCTTATAGGGTTTTTTTATAAGGCCTTTTTTCGTTAGGGTCTGTCTCTCTTTTCCCATCCCTCTTTTTTATAGTGTACTCTCCCCTCATCTCTCCCCTCTCTCTCTGTTGCTCTCTCCCTCTCTCTCTGTCTCTCTCTCTCCACCGCTGCCTCTCTTTTATAATAGAAAAGACACCATGGGGGTGAGGAGGTCTAGAAAAACACTATTATTTTGCTCTCCTTAGACATTAAGTGTTAGCAGAAAAGCCACACCTTCCAATTAGTCTTAACTCCATATTATTATTATACTTCTCTACAGTACGCCCATTTACATATCTCAGGAGATCACGCAAATCCCTCCGTATGAGGTTTTTGGGAATTAGTAATTTCCCACACAGCAGCTAAAAACAAGTGTTACATTTAATTTTCCGAAATGCTGAATTAGGGTAATACCAGGTGGCGGGCTGTCCCACACTCTTTGGCTCTCCCTCCCCTGAGGCGGGCGGTTACATCAGACTTCCTGGGCAATTATTTCCTTGCGAGAAATGTACTGTTTAGTCACCAGCGGTTAATTAAATTATCAGAAAATACCTAATATCACACACAGGAGCAGATAAAGGCTGGGGTGATTATTTGGTGATTATTTGACACAGGAACACACTTCCACACTAACCACTCACACAGACACAAACACACACACACACACACACACACACACACACACACACACACACACACACACACACACACACACACACACAAAACACACACACACACACACAAACAGAGACACACCAACGTGTGTATCATGCAAAGCTGAACAGAACAGAAGGTCAGTGGAGGTGATGAGGATGTTTAGCCTGAGTATCTTCATCACATGGCACACAAGACAAGGACACACAAAAAAGGTTTACTGACAGGTTACTCCATTGAGAATAGGCCGAGGAGTCCACAGGTGGTCTTTAGGGAATGTGAGGGTCTGCCTTCCTTGCCGTCTGTCCTCCTGCAGATGCAGCTGAGGATGACCAAGAGAGGCTCATGCATGGTGGTAGTGGTGACTGATCTCTAATGGTCTCTGCAAATCAACTGCAACTTAACTGCAAATCTAAAATCATTACACTGGCTTCCAAAAAGTTATAGTATTGATTTCCGACTTTGATTAAGTTTATTTATTTATTTAATTTCATTTTTAATGATTGTATTTTACTTTTTATGCACTTACTTTAACTATATTTTCATATTTTCTCTTTATCTCTATGTGGTTGTTTTGGCTTGCATTGTTGTGAAACACATGGGTGTGAATTGCTTTTCTGTATGACATAAAGTTGCTGTAGAGATAAATTTGCCTGCCTGTGCCTGTGCCTTGCAGACAGAAGTGCTTTAAACCTGCCCCTGACGGGTTGGCTGGAGCTCACAGTCTTCAGCAGCACCCAGCACTGATGCCTCCCTCAAGATGCATATTCACTGAAAAATCTCTGTGTGGTCAGACAGAGAGACAGAGGAAATGGAGAGAGAGAGAGGGAGGGAGAGAGAGAGACAGACAGACAGACAGACAGACAGAGACAGAGAGAGCGAGGGAGACTGGGGGGGTGGGGGGGTGGGGGGGGGGTGGAGAGAGAAAGACAGAGAAACGAGAAAGCAAAATGGACTGAGTGAGAGAGAGAGAGAGACGTAAAGAGAGAAAGAGAGACAGACCAGACAGAGAATGAGCGAAAGAGAGACTCCCAGCTGAGACCTTATTACATCTTATAAATTCACTTCCACACACTTCATCCAGCAGCAGCAGCGCTGAACACTGAACACTGCTGGCAGGCTGGGGTGAGGATGCATGAAGCGATTACAGCCTCGCACGGCTCATAACAGCACATGCAGCACTTCAGCACAGCTTTTCATATTCACCAAAATATTACATTTCCTCCAACAGCCCCCAGCAACCCACAATATGTGAAATACACACAGGATACTTCCTAACAATTCCTTTTGTCCCTGCGGGGTGGCGGGGGGGATGGTGGGGTGGTGGTGCAGTGGTGGTTCGGGGAGGTGGTGGTTCGGGGGGGATGGTGGTGTAGGGGGGTGGTGGTTGGGGGAGGGGTTTGTGGGGGGGTGGTGCAGGGTGGTGGTTCACGAGGGTGGTGGCAGGCAGGGGGGTGGTGGTTCGGGGTGTGGTGGTGGTTCAGGGGGGTGGTGGTTCAGGCGGGTGGTTCAACGCGGTGGTGGTTCCCGGGGGTGGCGAGGAGAGGGGGGTAGTGGTGCAGAGGGGTGGTGGTGCAGGGGGTGGTGGTTCACGGCTGGGTGAGGGGGGTGGTGGTGTTTCAGGAGGGGTGGGGGTGGGGATGGCAAGGCCAAGGGGGTATTTACTAGCTCTGAATACCCCATTATCAATATTATCCCCATTACTAATTCATGGTCATTGCACACACATGAATATGCATATATAAGTTAGATTAAAATTTAATGGAAGGAAAACACAACTAGTCACCCCCGTGTGGTGGGAAAGCAAACATTGGCTTTTTCCGCTGACGTGTGAGGATTGATTTCACCGGGCTGTGTGGCGGCGGTGGCGGTGGCAGTGGTGTATGTGTGTGTGTGTGTCTGTGTGTGTGTGTGTGTGTGGCTGTGGTGTGTGTGTGTGTGTGTGCGCCCACTCACGTGAAGCCATATTGATGGCAGGGGTCAGTGAGCCTCTCCATTAGGGGACTGACATAAACTGTGTTGCCTGTGTGTGTGTGTGTGTGTCTGTCTGTCTGTGTGTGCGCATGTGTGTGGGCTAGGTTCGCTTAAGCACACACACATTGACACTAATGGGATTAGTGTGGATCTTAGAGAAACACTAAATGACAGGATAATAGTAATCACAGGCTCTCCAGGCGATCAGATCACAGCTCAGCCACTGCGTTTCAACAATGGCATTATGCAGCCCAGCACAGGACGCTTGCCTGGTTGTCCATGGGCATTTCATCACACTGTGTCTGCAAGTGTCCAAGACTTTGGGTGTCCTGAAAAGCGATATATAAATACAATATGCTGTTGTTGTTGTTTTTGTTGTTTGTTTGTTTTTGGCTGAATAAGAAGGCTATCTATGCTCCATGCATATTTCTCCGGATGATTCATGCTCAGAGGTCATTTACAAAGTGCACATGTTTGGGATCTAATGGCAACAAAGTTAATGACTTTATTGATTGCATTTCTATCATGCAAGCAACTTCACAAATGAGATGGTTTAATTATGTCAATAAATCAGCAGTGGTCTGCAGTGGATATACCATAGCAGGAGAGGAGGATGTTTAGGTGGAAATCATCAGTAATCACGCACAATATACAAACAAGCACAGACGAACCAGATGGCAATATCCTCAAAAACATTATGCCCTATGCAAACTGTCAGTCACTGGTGCAAAGGAAGTGACTTTTATAGTGTACCATGTTTTTTTTTTAAATTAACGAATGGGACGAAAATTATATCATTTCGGTCTGCTCTCAATTTTTTACTTTCAATGAATTATTTGTATCAGAGAGCTGAGCTATGAGAGAGAATTTCAGGTTTAATAAGTAATTTGATTCATTTTTTAATGAAAGCCTTAGTCATTTTCAGTTGATTAATCATTCGAAACACAGTCATCTTTCAAGGTTGAAGTCCGCGATTAATTCATTAATGTTCTGCAGACTTATGATGCTAAATTATTCTGTAATTCGTCTGCAAAACATAGAAGGTAGACTTAATTATGAACCAGCATTTAGTGGTCTTAAGTTTATGATAACTCAAGTAAACAGACCCCCAGTAACTGTTTTACTGAACTGAATGGAAGACATTACAATCAAAACACCTATAGATGGTGATAGATACCTTTTGTAGACAGAATAATTTTACTTTATTTTACTTTATATTATAATTGTCTCTTACACTTAATGAAAGTAGGGGAGAGCCGTGACGAATGAAACACGGGACATAAGAAACACAGCTATTTTCTCAAAAACAATACACATCTGAAACATCATATGTCATCAGCACGTTCAGCATGCAAGACTTAACAACCCCGTGAAATCTCGTGTCGTGGCGTTACTGCGTTCAAACGATATCTCCGCCAGACTGTTTTTGACATCGGTAAGCAAAATATTACCTACTGGTAGTTTTTTTGTGATCAAAAATCATTGCGTGTTTCATTCGCGCCGACAATGAGGGACGATTGTGATGAACGTGATTTCTTATCGGATGTGTTAAATTACACCAGTAACTAATAGAATACACTTGTATGTTGATGATCATATGGCAAAATAAATCTAATTTGCTTCACTGTCTTTGAAAATAACCATTAAGTAAAAAGTGTTTCATTTGTCACGGCTCTCCCCTATACAATGTCAATAACCTTTTAATAATATATTTGTTGTGTTGTTACATATTAGGTACTGTTAGGCTTCCAAGGAAACAACTTGGAAACAACTTGTCCAAAATTCTAAGCCAAGGGTTCAATGGCCAAATAATCTCTCTCGCTTTGGTGTAAAAAGCAGCACACATTTGGGATCGTTTCCCTCTTTCTCTGGAGCCCCGGGCCCCAATCTGCCATTGAATGAAACTCTATAAACCTGTGTTGAGCAGTGCTGCCTCAA
>CM059288.1:5884595-5892095 GCA_030347295.1 Setipinna tenuifilis | reverse complement strand
GAAACAGTTATGGGAAAATGTATTCGGGCCCGCTGGCGTCCTAATGTCATTGTAACTCTGCCGTTTAAAATTGCTTCATTAAGTTTCCCCCATCGAAAATGAGGTACTTTATAAAAATCTGAAATGAGGCTCGTTCAATGAAATTTTAGGCGAGAGAAAGAGAGACAGAAAGAGAGGAGAGGTGGAGGGGGGGGGGGCAGAAAATGATAAAGAACGAGGGAGAACGATGGAGAGAGAACGAGGGAGAGAGAGAAGAGCAGAGGAGAGAGGGGAGAGAGAGATGAAGGGATGGAAACACACTCCTCGATAACATCATACAGCTGTAGCGCCATTAGCCAGAGGCTTTGAGAGTTGTCCTCGGAGCCGAACTTTTGTGACTCAAAGGCCAGCGAGGGGAGAGTGGATAATGGAGGCATACATCACTGTCGCCAGCCCAACGTTCGCCGATTGATGGCGGCCGACCGGAGAGATCCTAAACTTACAGCTCACTAATGCTCACTACGATCCCGATCCCGACCCGATAACGGGCGAACCGTGTAACGCTCCAGATTATGCACAAGCGAATAACATGCCTCCTGAGTGACCGCTAAAGTGTCCACCAGTTATCACAGCAATCCGCAGTCTTGCCCGTGAAACAGCGCAGGACTAGCGCAGAGCTACTGAGCACAGCATTGGCTGCCCTGGACCTCTCCAGACACTCTGTGTCATTTTCTCTAAGCCCAGGATTATACAGTAGCTGTGTTTCTTAAAATCTCTTATTAAGATTCAGGTTGCTGGTGCTTTTTTTTTTTGACGTTCCTAGATGACAGTTTGTGGCTACGAGCATCCCCTGGAAACACACAAAAATACTATGCTAATGAATTCACTGAATATTCACAAGGCAAGGCGACTTCACTGGAATGCTAACAATGAGACAAATATGCATTTGTATATAATCTCTACATTGCATTCATGCAGGTTTCCCATCGCTGTTTATGCATTTATTATTATTATGCTACTGTAAACACAGTACAGTTGCAAAACTGTTCTTAAAATACTCTTAATACATTTAATAATGGCGAAGACCGCTCGGTTGCTGCGGCAAGGCATTCATTTCCAGGGTCAAGCCAGGTCTTGCGTAGTTTATGCCCAGCGATTGGTGTGTGTGCTCTCCATAGGCTGCCGACTCGACTCGACCCCCACCCCCACCCCCACTCCCACTCGGCTGCACCATAAAGTTTTGCTTTATTGAACACAGCTGATGTGAGGTGGGGGGGTGTAGGGGGGGGGGTTGGCTGATAACACGGGGGCCGCCGGAGGGAACATTTTTTTACAGCCCCCCCGCCCCCCCTGGAGCCTTTGGGGGAGAATGACACTGTTGCCTCAGAAGCAATTTGCTCCTAATGACGACGATTTCTTATTATTACGACTTGACAGACTGATGCCTAATTTACGGGAAGGTTTTTTTTTTTTTGGGGGTGTGATTAATGACCATGTGCATAGATTATGGTTAGAGAGAGAGAAGGAGAGATTAACATGGTACAAAACACACACACACACACACACACAGGCGAGCAAGACAATGGTGATCTGTGCATCTGTGCCGAAGAACAGCACCGCTGAAGAGAGAGAAGAAGAAACGGCATCCATTTTGAAATCACCACCAACAGCCGGCTTTCATTTCTCCTCTGACCGAGAGGCTTGCTTAAGATGCGGCGCGCGTTGTGTCCCCCCCCCCCACCGTACCCCGTACACCCTGCCCCCCCTGCTCCCCCCTCGCTAGCTCGCTGTGTGTTATTGTATGGCTCTCCATTAGCATTCCGCTGGATTGTCCGCAGCACTTGAAGATATTTATGAAACACATTACACCCGGTTCCTCAAATTCGTTTCACCATGAATCTGAAGCAGCGTGTGAAATTAAACACATTGAAGTGCAATCTTCTGTGCTCTTGGTGGGGGGGTTGGGTGGGGGGGTGGAGAGGGAAAAAAAAGAGAGATGGGGACCTAAAGCCTCCTATATACAGTTGTAGCCTACAGATAGTCCACAAGAGCATTCTTTAAGCATCCTTAGGAAAATGCAGTAAGTGACCGGAGGGCTGGCATTGTTGTTGTCGAAATGACCCTCCGTCTCTGCCTGGGAGATAAACAATGAAATGAGAAGAAGAAGAAGAAGGATGATTAAAGGGGAGACTTGGATTGTTTCCAAGATATTGTAATAAAGGAACATGCTGTTAAGGGGGGAGGGGGGAGAAAAAAGCACGATCCTTAACCAGTTTTGTATAGAAAAACGTACTTAAACAAGGTCAGGAGTGAAGTTGGCATGTCAAACGGCCAGCCAGGAGCAGAGAGCAGAGAGCGAGGTATGGGGTATGGAGTGTGTTTATTTACACCCACACCCACTCTGCATTCATTCCACACCCTCCGTCCTATTAGATATAAACACTCATTAAATCCACTCAACTGTAACTACAATCCCTCACTTTGAAATGAATTCTTTTTCCCCTCCTCCATAAACACGTTTGCCCTTGACTCATCTAAAGCACTGGCGACGAATGAGAATGGGCAGGCTGACTAGTATGGCCCCTTTCAGTGCTGTGTGTGTGAGTGAGTGAGTGCATGTGCGGTTAATGTGTATAGATGTATTTGATTTTTTTTCCCAGTGTATTGTGAGTGTGGGTGTGTGTGTGTGGGGTGGAGGGTAAAAAAAGAGAGAGAGAGACAGAGAGAGAGAGAAAGAGAGTGAAAGACTGGTTTTCACTGGAGGGAAAGAGAGAGAGAGAGAGAGGGGGAGAGAGAATGTGAGTCTGCTCTTCACTGGAGGGAAAGAGCGAGAGAGAGAGGGAGAGAGAGAGAGGGAGGGGGGAGAGAGAGAAAGAGAGAGAGAGAGAGAGAGAGGTAGAGAGCATATCCAGTGTGCTAAGTTAAGTTATAGGGGACAGCTTGCCAATTTAGTTCTTTTTTCAATTTGCAGTAATTGCTGTACGGTGGGGCTACTCCACTCTGCTATTTACTTAGAGCGCTTTGGGAGGTAACCCAGAGTCCACTGTCCTGTGTGTGACCCCATGATGCAGTTCATCTCACATTGACCCTTGTTATGACACCGTGCCCTTTCGAAAGACTTACTGCGCTACTGTTTTATAACCCTCTCAGCAAAGAAACTGTCCAGAGCTCCGGGGCTTCCACAAACTACTGCAAACTTTAAAAATAAAATGTGATACACTAAGCAACTATGCTCTATTATGTCCTGTGTTGTACAGCCCTCTAATGTTGTAAAGTCTTTTCTAATGGGCTGTTGGGAAAACTCACTCTCTCTCTTTCTCTCTCCCTCTCTCTCTCTCTCTCTCTTTCTCTTTCTCTCTCCCCTTTTCCCTCCAGTGAAAAGCAGACTCAGCATACATATTTATCTGATGACTCATTTTTTTCCCTCTTTCAAATATGAAAACAATTGTCCCTTCAACTTTTTTTTTTTTCTGGACATCTCATCAATTCTCCTTTGCCCTACTGTGACTGACAGACGACACAAACAGCCCTTGACAACGCATTCGTGTCAGGATCACGCGGTAGATTAGTAAGCCCTGTGGCTGTACTGCACTGCTCTGCACTGCACTGTACTGTAGTGTGCGTGCGATCCTGTTAACAAACTAGCCCTTCAGACCCTATTAGCACCGTTGTAATCTCATCACCATGGCGACTACTCTTTTTCTTTTTTCGTTTTTTTTTTGTTTTGTTTTGCTTTTTTTAACCACAGCAGGCTCGTCACGTCCTGTCCTGTCTTTATCGAGGCCACTCGACTCTGCTGGATGACGGCGAATTGCCCGAGAGCTCGTTGAGGATTTGCAGGCGTAAGGCGCGGGCGTGTTTGTGTGCGTGCGTGTGCGGGGCGCTAGCGGCGGAACGCTAATTGTGGATGGCACATAGCCACGGGCACACAGATGGCTTCCGCGTTCGTTTGGCTCCGTCTCTGCGCCGTATGTTTTGCATGTATGTAAGCGGAGGAGGCGCAGGTACACCCGTACTTGCCAGAGGAACTGAGGAAGGCAAGGAAGGCCTATCGCTGGCTGGGTAATTACTAGGGAGGAAATGGTAGTTTTGCTACTAATAATCATAAGAAAAACATATCTTTCTTCTTTTACACATTTACATGTATGTGTACTGTATGTATGTGTGTTCTTAACACTTTTTGACAGTGAGAGGGTAATTACTAGCGCTGGAGACACTTGCTGCTGGGGGGGGGGGGGGGGGGTGCAGTTTTGCTACTACTAATAATAATAATTTTGCCACCCTTTTCTTTCTTCTATTACCCATTTATATTTATGTCTACTGTATGTATGTGTGTACATACACTTCTTGACAGCGATACTTGGGATCAGAATCATGCACATGGTTGCTATGCAAACTAGCCACAGCAAAAATCTTCTGGGTTTTACTAATAAACAATTTTGTCACCCTTTTGTCTTCTCTTACCCATTTATGTTTATGTCTACTGTATGTATGTGTGTTCTTATGTCTTCACAGCGATACTTGGGGATCAGAATCAGAATCATGCACACACATGGTTGCTATGCAAACTAGCCTCAACAAAAATCTTCTGGGTTTTGCTAATAAATAATTTTGCCACCCTTTTCTCTTATTTTACCCATTTATATCCATGTCTACTGTATGTATGTGTGTTCTTAACACGTCTTGACAGCAATACTTGGGATCAGAATCAGAATCATGCACATGGTTGCTATGCAAACTAGCCCTTAGCAAAAAACCTTCTGGGCTTTGAGACTTTGAGGCTGGCTAGAAGCATTCTCTGCTAATTACAGAGCCATCTACCTGCTGCAGGGCATACAAAACCCGTGTGGTAATTAGAGGAAGTTAGGGGGCAATGTGGGCTATATGCTTCATGAATTCAGCAAAAACATGCAGCAAGGACGGTTTCAGGACCCACTCTGCTCATTACAAAACAAAGTCATTATTCAAAATGCCCACACGCAAGACAGACGCATTCTGTAAAACCATCACTGCAGAGTCAACAAAAGATCCCCACTGCATGCTGGGAAAACCACTCTAAAAAAGGACAACATGCAACCATGCTATGTACATTTTCAGCACATTTTAACAAGCAGGATGTATGTACACTATACAGTACACGGTGACATTTTGTGTTGCGTGCAGGCCTGTAGTTTATATTTTGATGTGATGCATTATGTCTTGCACATAAGGTAAATCACCATAAGGTGCTGGGGGTCAAACCTGGCTGACTGTCTGAGCCAATCTGTCATCTCCGGATCAGCTTTCTCTCTCTATCTATCTCTATCTCTCTCTCTCTCACCCTCTCTCTCTCTGTTCCCCTCTCTCTATCCCTCTTTCTCTCTCTCTCTCTCGCTCTCTCTCTCTCTCCCCCTCTTTCTCTCTCTGTCTCTCTCCCTCCCTCTCTCTCTCTGTCTCCCTCACTCCCTCCCTCTCTCCCTCTCTCTCTCTATCTCTCTCTCTCTCTCCCTCTCCCTCTCCCTCTCTCTCTCTCTCTCTCTCCTGTGCAGGAGCCGACGCAGGAGCTGAGGAGGAAACATCTGGCAGGGGCAGACAGCAGGCAGAGCATGTGCTTCTCCTGACGTAGACGAGCAGAGGCGCTCACCCAGGATCGAGGGGAAAAGTTGGGACGAGGCCCAGTGAAGGCCCAGACGAGGCCCAGATGAGGCCCAACACTGATACAGTGGGGCGTTCGAGGACACTATTACTATCGCTATGAATAATTAAAGGCGAAAGCTCAAAATTGTATATATTTTTATTTTATTTTCATAAGGCCCCAAAAATTTTCCAGCGGTCAACATACCCCCCTGAGGATGAGTACCCCCCCCCCTTTTTTTAGAAGTACATGAGAGAAAGCATGAGGCATGGAGTCTCGAGAGATGGTGTGGGCCTTATCTGCACTGGGCACAGCCTCCATCTGCAAATACATGTTTACATTACGGCCCCCCTGGAGAGCGGATCGGGGGGCTGTGTGTGAAAGGATGTGGAGGAAGGGGTGAGCAAATAAATAAACAAACAAACAAAATAAATAAATAAGTGAGTGAGTAAGCGCGTGTAAGTAATCTCACCTTGAGACGGTAGAGCCGGGTCGTGTGTGTGTGCGTGTGTGTGTGTGTGCGTACGTGTGTGTGTGTGTGTGTGCATGCGTGTGTGTGTGCATGTGTGTGTGTGTGTGCGTGTGTGTGTGTGTGTGCGTATGTGTGTGTGTGTGTGTGCTTGCCTGCGTGTGTGTGTGTGCGTGTGTGTGTGTGTGTGTGTGTGTGTATGTATGTGTGTGTGTGTATGTGTATATGGGGGTGGGTGGGTGAATGAATTACTGTGTGTGCTGGCAGCATATACGTCTTATTAGACAGCATCTTATTATATATTTTTCCACATCCAAATGGACTGCATTTATAAATGGCTGAGTTGTGTCATTTATCATGTGGATGGCTATGCTGTGGAGAGAGAGAGAGAGAGAGAAAGAGAGAGAGAGAAAGAGGGAGAGAGGGAGAGAGAGGGATCATGGAGAGCATTATGTAAAAACATGGATGGATCAAATTCAATTAAACATCATTACATATTCCTCTTCTGCTGAGAGGAATCCTTTTGATGACTACAGCTATCTTCTTCACTCCTTCTCCTTCTTCTTTCACCCTCTCTTTCTCTCTTTCTCCCTCCCACTCTCTCTATCTTCCTCTCTCCCCCTCTCTTTCTCTTCCTCTCCGCCCCCCCCCTCTTTCTTTCTCTACCTTTCCTCATCCTCTCTTCCTATTGCGAAACGGTATGAATAAATGACTGCTATTTTCAACAACTGCAGGGAAAGATAATGACTTAATAAATATATCTGGGGTGAAAACTAATGGCTCCTTAACAACAGCTAAATCAGAGGAGGCGCTGTGACTGCCTGTGCACTATGCATTATGGGAAACGGGGCGGTAGGATATCATGTTGGGGTAATTGGTATTTCCCTCCGTATCTCTCTGCCCTTCTGGCTGCGCTGCTTTGCGGAGGGCTGGACACATGGCGTGTGCTGCAAAGGTGCTGTGCATTTTGGCGTGAAGAGGAGGGATGTTCACACTTGAGTAAGAGCATCAACGTGACCGACCGCCAGAGACCGATGCTCTGAGACAGGGGTTTGTCCTAACTCTGTCTCTTTCCCTTTCTCTCTCTCTCTCTCTCTCTCTGTCTCATTCCCTCTCTCTCTCTCTCTCTTTTCCTCTCTCTCCCTTTCTCTCTCTCTCTATCTCTTTCTCTTACCCTCTCTCTCTTTTTCTATCTCTCTGTCTGTCTCTTTCCCTCTCTTTCTTTCTCTCCCTCCCTCTCTCTCTCTATCTCTCTCTGTCTTCCTCTCTCTCTATTATTTCCCCCCTTCTCTCTCTCTCTCTTTCTTTCTCTCTTCTCTCTTCTCTTTCCATCTCTTTTTTTCTCTCTAACTGCACACATCACAGAGCAGGAAGAAACTAAATGCGTTGAGTTTATTATTGAGCACAGTAGGCCAAGAAAGTGGCCTGCGTTACTAAT
>CM059288.1:5872095-5879595 GCA_030347295.1 Setipinna tenuifilis | reverse complement strand
TCTGAACAACTTTACACACGGGCACACACATCTGCCAAGCACCGTCAAATAAAAATTTACACCCGCCATGATCACTTTTTTTCCCGAACAAGCTGTCACCTTCTTCTGTGTGTGTGACAAAAATAAAACCTGTCATATGGTTGATAATCAGTAAGACTGCTTAATTGGATGTATACTGGTGCACTGGTACCGTAAATACTTACAGTACAGGCTACTTAGAGTGGATCAGTGTTGAAGCGTAAATCCACCTCACAGTATTTATCCATAGGCCGGTACGTGATAAGACAACACAGTGTGAAGATGAAGGCAACGGTGACAATCAGCGAAGAGCTCGGTGAGGCACGACAACTGATGATAACCTTTGGGGCGACATTGCCGATCCACTTAGCCATCACCCGATTCATTATCTTACCCCCACCCCCCCGCACCCCCTCCACACACACACACACACACACACACACACACACACACACACACCACAACCCCTTTCTTCTCCTTGCATGGGCAAACACCAGCCCCCATCGTTCACAAGGACAGCTATGAAGCAGGGTTTCATCAAGCGATACCACGGCGTCGCTGGCAGATTGTTAACAAAACAATGTAATTTCCCACACACAAAGAGAGCACCATCTATCACAGGGAGCCCAGGGGTGGGGCGGGGCCAAGCAAGGACCTCCTTGGCACGTGAAACGGAATCGCGTTTGGTAGCCGGGGCTGCCTCCTTAATCACGAAAGGAAATTGGGGGCAGATATGTAAGGGGACTGCTGCTGAGACGGAGCACTACGTTTGCCAATCCTCAGGCGAGTGAGAAACACTGTACATCTAGCTAATTACAGATTGTTTTTAGAAAGAAGAGAGACGAAAAGAACAAAAAAACCAGAATGAACACAGAAATGAAGGTTTTATTTTAATCCACCTTTTTTTTCATATGCCTCTGTCAGCTTATGTCCTCCTTTTTGTAAGTTGCTTTGGATAAAAGTGTCTGCTAAATGTAATGTAATCTGTTTTTTTTCTCTCACAATGGAGGACCGGGCTGTGTTTTTAGGTCAGTATTGACAGAAAGGATCAAAAGGGAATTTTTGTAACAGTACAAGTACATACTCTGAAGACTGGACGATCAATAACATAAGGCTAGCCTAAAAACAAACAATTATTTACAGACACAAAAAACCTCTTCGCTAGACTCCCTTGATTTATAGACTGTCACAATTCAACTCACAGGATAAAGAGAAGAAAGCTTTCCCAAAGTTAGTCTGGACATGATGTCATAAGATGGGTGATAGAAAATGGCTGGGAGTGTCATTTGGGCAGCTTCAACCAATCACGTCACCCGGATCCCAGCCAAGGCCCATGTCACCCTGCTGAATGCTTCCTCATTGGCATTCGCACACAGTGCAGAGATAAAGTGTTGGTATGCAGGATAGGAACACTGAACACTGAACAGAAGATGTTACCCCCGCCTCTTTTACAGATACACACACACACACATGCACGCACGCACACACACACACATATGCATGAGTACACTAACACAAGCATGCGTGCAGACAAACATACACACACACCAAACATACACACACACACTTAATAGGCATGCACACATACACACAGACACAGACACACACTCACACAAACACACACACATACACTACACACACACACATTCTATCTCTCTCTCTCTCTCTCTCTCTCACACACACACACACACACACACACACGCACACACACACACACACACACCCTCCCTCCCTCTCTCCTCCCCTCTCCTCTCTATCTTCATGATAGGCCAGCACCCATCCTCCCCATCCTCCCCCACCCCCATCTGCTCATGCTCACATAGGTGTAGATGGAGATAGAGAGGGTGGCGGAGGCACTTGGGGACAGCAGCCAAGCGTGGCAGCAGCAGTAGCAGCAGTGGTGACAGTGGTGGCGGTGGTGATGGTGACGGTGTGCATGTGTGTTGCGTGTTTGTGTGCGCGTGCTCATGTTTAGTGTGTGTGTGTGTATGTTTAGTGTGTATGTTTGTCTGCATGCACGCTTGTGTTAGTGTACTCATGCATATGTGTGTGTGTGTGTGTGTGTGTGTGTGTGTGTGTGTGTGTGTGTGTGTGTGTGTGCGTGTGTGTATCTGTAAAAGAGGCAGAGGTAACATCTTCTGTTCAGTGTTCAGTGTTCCAGCAGCAGTAGCAGTAGCAGTGGTGACGGTGGTGACGGTGGCGGCAATAGCAGCAATGCTCGTATTTCTCCACAGCCTTCTCTCTGGGGTCTGACTCCAAGGCTGAGCTGAATACTGAGCATCCCGCCTCTACACACACACACACACACACACACACACACACACACACACACACACACACACACACGATAACATACTTAAAGGTTCACGCATACCAGTACACACACACACACCAACACATTCAAGCATGTATGCAAGCACACACACACATGTACAAGCACACACATACACACACATGCACAAGCACAAACCCACACACACACACACATACAGTGCTAGCCCAGGTGTGGTGTTGGGAAAGGACGGAAAAAGACAAAGGAAGGATCTGAGGAAGCGGTAAAGGAGGACACACACAGAATAAGAATAACCTGTATTCCCAGGACGCAAAGACACACAATAGCCCTCTCCTACATTGGCAGGACATCAGCCCTCCCCTGCAATGGCAGGACATCACAGCCCTCTTCTGCAGTGCCAGGACATTAGAACTCTGCTGTGATGACAGGACATTAGCTCTATTCTGCATTGACAGGACATCTACCCTCTTCTCCTTTGCAGGACATTAGAACTCTCAAGCAATGGCAGGACATTAGCTGTGTATTACAATAACAGGACTTTAGAACTCTTATGCATTGGCAGGACATCAGTCCTCTTCTGCACTGGCAGGACATCAGCCCTCTTCTCTATTGGCAGGACATTACTGTAGAACTCTCCTGCAATGACAGGACATTACCCCTTTCCTGCAATGACAGGTCATCAGCCCTCTCCTGTGATGGCAGGACATTAGAGCTTTTCTGCATTGGCAGGACATTTGAAATCTTCTGCACTAACAGGACATTAGAACTCTTATGCACTAACAGGACATCAGCCCTTTCCTGTGATGGCAGCAATGTACAGTAGTCCTTTTCTGCACCAACAGGACACACATGATGGATCTGAAATGGTATTATAGCCTAACCTGTGCTGTTGTTGATTACCATAAACAATGTAGTAGACCTCTCCTGCAATGGCAGCAATGTACACAACCACTTTCCTGCAACCATAGCACCACGGCATGCCTCTTATACTCCCAGCCTGCCTGGCAGCATAATTCTCAGCCTACAGTGCTACAGTGCTACCCCTCTCCTGCAATGCTGGCTCAGTATCATTCACCCTCAGTGTGCTCTCGGTGTGCCTGCTGAAGGTGCGTCAGTGTGCCTACTGTATGCATCCCACGCAACAGCAGCACAGCTGGGGCAGCCGGCACCCAGTCCGTCCGCCTGCCGCTGCCTCTGTCAGCGCCCTAATTACGGCTCTCAACGCTCATTGGTCATGAAAAATGATTTGTAAACATGGTGACCTTTCTTAAATTCAGTCCTTCAGTTTGATATATGGGCTTAAAACTCGGAATCAGTGGCTTTAACTGAGTTTCTCATGAAGCGAAACAGCACAATCCATTAAATTACGGAATAAAAAGCTAAACAGTGAACAGTGAACGATGCTGTGCTGTGAAGAATGTGCAGCGTGTCTGTTGGGGGGGGGGGGGAAATCGGAGAATAAACATTTAATGTATTTCTGCGTGATAAAACGTTGAACAAAACCTCTCATGGGTTTGCTGAGTTGTAGCAGTCCATTGACGTTAGTAATTAGATAGCAGTAATGGATAATCACATCTGTGTCACAGCCTCATTGTTAATCTGGGAATGAGCATTGCTTAACAAACACTCAGTTAAAAAAAAATTAATTAGTCCCTGTTACAATGCATCTACATTGTGAAGTACAGTGTAACAAAAAATGTAACAATATGTAACATTATGTACTAACACTGTACCTTACAGTTAGAATTAAGGTTAATTGTAGTATATACATTACATTACATTACACTTTTACAATAGAGGACACAAACCAAGCTACAAATACGATGTTACCCAAACACTCTGCTAAACTCTGCACTTTGCTATTTCTTCCTCATTTCCCCAATTAGTTATTTTTGCAAAACTTGGAATACAATGAATATCCAAAATAGTACAGAACTAATGAATAATTTATAATGACTAAATGGATCAGCACATGATGCAGAACATACAAAACATTAAAAAAAATGAAATGAAAGCATTTTTTGTTTATAAATCACTTATTAGAACATTGCTTTATAATTGCTTTATAATTACTAACTACGGGTCTGTTCATGTTTAACAATTAATTGTGTACTTTATTATGAAGCCTTACCCAGCATGCTCATCTGCCTGCCATGGCTATTCCAGAGTTTTCATGGCTGTACACTACACCAGCAATGTTCCAGCACTTTGACTAGGGCTCATAATGAGACTTTGGATTAACTTTTTTCCAGCAGATTTAATTTCACACACACAGTACCAGTACAGCACCTCCAGGAAACTTCCGGAAGAATCACAGAGTTAGAGTCCAAGTTACAGTAAGTGTGGAAGGGGCCAGTCTGACTGGCTCTGTTATGTTCACAGGGGCAATCGGCGAGTCGGCCCCATGGGAGCTGCTAAACTTTTTGGGCCTTAATTAAAGAATGCAATCGTGCACCTCCCGCCAGCCATATTGCCATGTCGGTCGTGTTGGTCCTCCCCAGTAGTAATAACTTTAGTCATTTTGGGCTTTCCCCACCAGTAATTACGTCGGCCATTTTGTCCTGTAAGAGCCCCCTTGTTAGTGCCGAGCCGTGGAAATTGCCCTGTTTCCCCTACCTTGCGTCAGCCCCTAGACTACTGTAGGTAGGCGCCCAAGCTAGCCTTGGCCTGATTGATGTTGATTGAATATTTCACCCGACACCAGGACTGATCCATAGTAACACTGAATAAGTAAATACCAGCAGACCTAGCAGATTAAAGCTTGAGACCTTTTTTTGTGGACAAATTGCTCCCTCATGAAGTGCCTGGTGAGGGTGAGGGTGAAATGAGAGTGAATGTGGACATGTGGTCGAGACTGTGCCAGCGAGACTTTTTGTCATGCTAATATTGCCGGGCAGAGCCCAGACCACCAGACAGACATGGTGCTAAAGTCTGAGGGTGAGCTCATCTTTTGCACCTAATTAAATTACTCGCCCCCCCCTCTCTCCGCCCCTCTTCATCCCTCTCCCCCTCTTTAGGTCACCTTCTATTCGGCCTAAGAAGAAGTGGGGAAAAAAGGGCAAAAAAGGATTAAAAAAAAAGGAAAGAAAGAAAAAAAAGATTGCTTGGTAGAAAATACACATAACCGAGCAACAATCCAATAACATTCCATTCTATCGACGCCGGGCGTAGCCCCTCCCACCTTTGTGATGCATAACATTCTGCATAATTAATTGAGGGGCTTTAGTGGTATTAGATTAAGCACGGGGGGCTGTAGAAGTCTTGATACAGGCCATTAAAATGCAAATCAAGTGCCCAGATATAAAACTGAGATCTATGTCGTTGTAGACTCGGGGAGATGAACTTTAAATCAAATCGCGGGGGCCTTGGGCCAATGCAGGCTGGGCTGGGCTGGGCTGGGCTGGCAGCCGGTGGTGCTCTGCTCTGATCTGCTCGGCGGCCGCTGTTAACCTGTTCATTACCCCACTCAAGCATGCCTGTCGGGCAATCTCAGCACCCACCAGAGGCCAGGTGAGACAAGATCTAATCACTGCGGAGGTGGTGACACAAGGCTGTCTGTCAGTGTTGTGCTGTGCTGTGTGTGTGTGTGTGTGTGTGTGTGTGTGTGTGTGTGTGTGTGTGTTTGTGTGTGTGTGTGGCTGTGTGTGTGTGTGGCTGTGTGTGAGAGAGAAAGAGAGAGAGAGAGAGAGAGGGTGATGGGGGTGTGTCTGAAGGAGAGAAAGGTTTTCTGCTGAAGAAAGGAATTAGGGTAGAGTGAGTGTCTGTGTGCCAAAAGAAAGCGTGTGTGTATGCATGCCTGTATATGTGTTTGCATGCCTGTGTGTCTGAGTATGTGTTTGTATGTGTGTGCGCAAGCATGTATGTCTGTGTGTGTGTGTGTGTGTGTGTGTGTGTGTGTGTGTGTGTGTGTGTGTGTGTGTGTGTGTGTGTCGGTGTGTGTTGCAGTGCAAGTGTGCAGGACGGAGAATTTCTGGAAGACTTAAAGTTGCGGAGGAACACAAGGGGGGGTGGAGTGCTGACGTAAGAAGTCCAAAGCGTAGTTGTGCTGAGGCCTTGATTCTGCTCCTTGGACGCTTGTCAATGCCCATAAACTCTGGACAGGAGGACGCGGAGGGGGGAGAGAGAGGGAGAGAGAGGGAGAGAGAGGGAGAGAGAGAGAGAGAGAGAGAAAGAGAGAGAATGGGAATGAGAGAGGGGGTGAGAGAGAGACAGAGAAGGAGGAAGAGAGAGAGACAGAGAGAAAGAGATAAAGGGTGGGAGAGAGAGAGGGAGGGAGAGAGGAAGGGAGAGAGATAGAGGAAGGAAGAGGGAGTGAGGGAGGGAGGGAGGAAGGGAGGGAGGGAGGGAGGGAGGGAGGGAGGGAGGAGATGAGAAAAGCACAAAGAGAGGGAAGGAGATTGGAGGGAGATATCACTGGGACCGATGAGAGCACAGCCTGCCTGCCTGCCTGCCAGCCCTGGATCCTGGCTCACACCAGGAAACTGTACCAGTGTACCTCTCTCTCTCTCCCTCTCTCTCTCTCCCTGCCTCTCTCTCTCTCTCTCTCTCTCTCTCTCTCTCTCTCTCTCTCTCTCTCCCGTCTCTCTCCCTCTCTCCCTCCCTACATCTCTCTCTCCCTCCCTACCTCTCTCTCTCCCTCCCTCTATCTCTCACCCTCCCTACCTCTCTCTCTCCCTCCCTACCTCTCTCTCTCCCTCTCCCTCCCTCTATCTCTCACCCTCCCTCTATACACAACCACAAATTGTACCAGTGGGCTATCACAGGCAGATAGATACACACACAACCACTCCAACAGTTTGTCCCTTCCAAATGCTGACATCGACAATAGAATTAACCAGGCTAACAGAAAACTCAACGTAATTTTGGTTTAATTTAATACTATTTCCCAATTCATTTGCTTGTAATATATAAAATATACTGTTTGTATGTATGTGTGTGGGTGGGGATCGAGGGGCAGTAATGATTTATTGATTGTTTGACATGAATGTGTTCTGAGCCATTTGGGATGCAATTATAATAATTTGTGCTTGCGGATGATTCCAGAAGCAACATGCGGACATTTAAGCTCCTCCAGCTTCCATGAATAGTCACTTTACGCCACCCGCAACATGGGACAACGTAAATCAAAACCTTGGACACATAAACAGGACATTTGGTGAGTGTGTTTTTGTGTGTGTGTGTGTGTGTGT
>CM059288.1:5859595-5867095 GCA_030347295.1 Setipinna tenuifilis | reverse complement strand
GTGTGTGTGTGCGTGCACAGGGCAGAGCAGAAGTTGGTGGGGGTTGGGGAGGTGGGTGATGTGGTGTGGGTTTGGAGTTCAGGAGAAGTGTGTGTGTGTGTGTCTGTAGGGGGCAGGGGTGTCAGTGTGTGTGTGTGCATGTGTGTTTGCTTTCTGTAAATATTTGGGTGCTGTGCTGTTTTTAATCAGTATTGGTCCTCCTGCCATATCCAGACCTGACCAGGGGTGCCATGAGAAATTTTGGTCCCTAAGAGTTGTCAGTCATAACATTACAGTAATAGTTCCCTCATAGGCACCCCTAACAATGCTTGGGCCTGTACAATCATTACATAACACTTAGCTGACACTCACTCAAATTACAGTTATTTAGTTATAACAGGGTTTTAGTTACAGTCCTTGGAGCAAGGTGGGGGTAGATGCCTTGCTCAAGGGCACTTCAGTCATGGATGAAGGTGCAGGAGGGTACTAGTTGTTTACTACCCCACCATTCTTCCTACAAGAATGGGATTCAACCTGCATCGACCCTCCGATCCCAAGACCAAGTCTCTAACCACTAGACCACAGCTGAGGCCCTGGGCAAAGGACAATTTACAGCCCCCCCTCCCCCCCAAAATTGATGATAAATAAAATGTGCAGAAAACAAATATCATAACGTGGCGACGAGGCCCCACGTTGGTCCAAGGCCCAGGGCAATTGCCCGACCTTGGCCCATGGTAAGACCACCCCTGCAGCTGCCCTAAGCTCATTCTAACTACTCCTTACCCTTACCCCACTACCCACTACCCCCTAGTGGGCTACTACCCATGTGTATTGTTGCCATAGGTACTGCCCTTTCTCAATGGGGCAGATGTCAGAGCCCAGTGTCCAGCTAGTGCTCAGGCTTTTCCAAATGCTCCTCCATGCATTACACAGGTGCAAATCACTAAACACACAGGCACTCCTCCGCTTTTGTTTTTTTTGTTGTTTGTATTTGTTTTTTGTTTTTTTTAAAAAGACAAAAGGGAGACCTTGATGTAGCGCTAAGCAGTGCAGCGGGGCTGTTACCCACGGCGACGCGAGCGCGCTGACGAGCACTAGAGGGACGGGCGCTAACAGCTAAAAGCAAGGGGCATGAAGGGCCATGCTGTTGCCGAGGGAGGCTATTCATAGCAACCACACACATTCCCAGTCTGCCTCTGCTTCATTACACGCTCTCCTTGTTATTGACTAACCTTACGAAATAACTGACCTAAATGTGCACGATTACGCCACTCTGCCTAGCTCGCTAATCAAATTAAAGCAGAGAGGGGGCAGAGAGAGAGCGAGAGAGAGCCGGATGGCCGCAACAAATGGACGTACATACGGCCCTGTGCACAACACAAACACAGAAACCACCAGAGGACGCGGGACGTTTCCAGTTTTCCAAAAGCAAAAGCACGCTGGCGTTGGCGTTAATCAGTGTGGCTGGGGGGAAATCAGCTGGGCCACGAATAAAAGTAATTACATGCTTTTATGATATCTCACTTGATATATTCGGCTTAAAGGTTGGGAATGAATGTCGCTGTATTCATATTATGCAGCTGACATTTTCGCCAAATCACCCTTTTCAGACACTCTAAATGACAGAGGGGAAAAAAAGCACCCCGTTCCTATGCAATGGCTTTTTTCCTGTCGTCACACACACACACACACACACACATACACACACACACACATGCACACACACACACACACACGCTCCAGTGCTGTAGGCGCTCATGCCTCAGCGTCTCTCCGCAGAGCCTACGGCTCGAGTCACCATCGCCTTCACCATCGCCTTCACCATCGCCATCGCCACTGTTGTGACACCTCACTGCTCATCTTCTGACACCCCACAGACTGTCTCCGGCACCCATCGTCCTTTTTCTATCTCTTTTCTGCTCTCCCACTTCATCTCCATCTCTCCCTCTCTCACTCCATCTCCATCTCTCGCTCTCTCAGTCCATCTCACTCCATCTCGCTCTCTCTCTTCATCTCTCTTCCCCCTCTCTCTCTCTGCTTCTTCCTCCTTCTGTCTTCCTATCTCACTCTCCATCTGTGGTTCTCTCTTTTCATCTCTCGCTTTACTCTCCCACCTTTCTCTCTCCCACCTTTCTGTCTCTCTCTCTCTTTCCATCTCTCCACCCGCACCCCAATGTCATGACACTGCAGGTCAGCAGCAGCTGTCTCTGGTGGTTACACCCTTCAGGTTTAATTACAGCACCTCTGTCCGCCACCGCTGACCGAACACTGGACAGCTGGCTCCCTCCTCACCTACCTCCCTACCCCCCTCCACCCCTCCACCTCTTCTCTCTCCACCCAACGTGAAGACCAGGAGAGGAGTAGGGAGTCTGACGGTGGCGGCACATCTCCAGCCAGAAGAATAGGACAGGTAGGCAGTGATATATTGTGTGAGAGAGGAGAGAGAGGAGAGGAGGGAGAGAGAGAGAGAGAGAGAGAGAAAGAGAGAGGGGTGGAATGAGAGAGAGAGAGGAGAGAGAGGAGTGGAAAGACAGAGAGAGAGAGAAGAGAACAGTAAGAGAGAGAGTGAGAGAGAGAGAGAGAGAGGATAGGAGAGGAGTGATTGTACCCTTCAGAAGGTCTGGGCCTACTGATGAACTAGAGTGATTAGAATGTTGTAGAATGGATGCTCCGGAACAATCTGGGTCCATTGAATATAATGTAGAATTTTAGAATCTTACACTGTTAATTGACGTATTATTTTATTAGAATGCTCCGAAACTTCCCTGCAGTGCTGCTGGTGTGGCTTGTTCTCACAGCAAGCAGGGTGACTGTGGTGGGGGAGTGTATTGTATCCTGATCTAAAGCATAGCACAATAAATCACACACAGACACATGCACACACACACACACACACACACACACACACACACACACACACACACACACACACACACACACACACACACACACGCATGCACGCATGCACGCACGCACGCACGCACGCACGCACGCACGCACGCACGCACGCACACACTCACACACACACACACACATGCACAAACAAACATGTACAGACACACACACACACAAACACACGCATGCACAAATCAATACACACACACACACACACACACACACACACATGTACAGGCACAGGCAGGCACACACACACACCCACACACACACACACATCCCTGGACTAACCAGTTGATTTCACCTGGACACGCTTTACTGCCCTGCAAGACTATCATGGCTGTCTAAAGCAATACAACATGTTTTAGGAAGCAAAGTGGGCTGAGAAAGAGAGAGAGAGAGAGAAAGAGAGAGAGAGAGGGGGGGAGAGACAGAGAGAGGGAGGGATAGAGAGAGAGAGATGGACACGTTGTGCATGGTCAGCAGCATTGGTCATTAGTGGAATCTTCAGACTGTGCCAAACCCTGTAACTTGGGACCCCCTTAACCCCCACACCCCCCACCCCCCCACCCCCCCTTCTTCCAGCTCCACGGTCTCACGACTCCTAATTTGAATATTTAACAGTGAATCTTTTAATGTGATTCATAATGGTGCAATTATTAAGGCAGGGGAGAAGATTGCATGGCTTGAAAAATTGCAGAGTCTTCAAAATGCCACGAGGAAGAACATCTGATACAGCAAGAGAGAGGGGGAGGGAGAGAAAGACAAAGAGACAGATGAAAGAGTGCAGTGACACGTTGTGGTGACAAGGTGTGGGACAGTGAGACGTGTGTGTGTGTGTGTGTGTGTGTGTGTGTGTGTGTGTGTGTGTGTGTGTGTGTAGAGGTGTGAGTGGGTAAGAGTATGTGTCGGTACATATGAATGTGTGTGTGTGTGTGTGTGTGTGTGTGTGTGTGTGTCTGTGTATCTGTATGTGTGTGTGTGTGTGTGTGTGTAGGCAATGGACAGACACAACCTGTCACAAGACAAGACACAGGAGGGGTGCACTAAAGGGTCATAGAGAGTGACAAAGTGTACGAGTGACAATCAGACAGTCAGACTGGGGTGAGTAAGCCTGAGGTAGGCATGTGGGAGGCAGAATAACTCAGCATAAGGACTGACAACCCAGCATCTAGTTGGTGTCAGCCTAGGGAACACTTTACTTGCTACCTCACTCTCCAACCATGGAAGTGGTAGGTCATCTTTTCTGAAACCAAACCTGACTGAAAACACAAACATACACAAACACACACAGACAGACAGACAGACAGACAAACACACACACACATACACACACAGACACACACACACACACACACACACACACACACACACACACACACACACAAAAGGAGGATGGGGGGGTAGAGAGAGGGAGATAAAGAGAGAGAGAGACCCCCCCAAAGACCGTGGACTGAAACAGACTCAGCTTAAAATGACATGCAGCTAATTTATCATAGTGTTCACCTCCATGTGCATGTAAATTAATGCACTAGACCATAATTTACAAGAAAAGGAAAACAAAGACGCTATGGATTAGTATGTTAACTCAGTGCCAACACTAGGGTTGTGGGTGTGCTCTGACTGCCATACCAACAAGTCTGGCTCTTTGGCTTTGTGGTCAGAGTGCATGTTTGGTACCCCGATGAACTGAGTGTGAAGCTGTGTGGCCACTACAAATAGTGTAAAAGGTGGGATGGCTTGCTGTGAGGCCGATGGAGGCGCACCTACTGTGTGACCCATATGAGGGACCCCCAGGTTACATTGACCCCAGTGTGAGGGACCCCAGTAATGGGTGAAGTATGAGTATGTTGGGCACCCTGTATGGGAGAGGTATGGTGGAAAATGCATGAGAGACACCTGAGTGTGTGTTAAGAGCATGGATGTGCTTCCTGAAGGAGAAGGCAGTGTGATAGGATCACTAGGGTTGTGGATGTGCTCTGACTGCCATACCAATGAGCCTTGCTCTTCAGCATTGCCGGTCAGAGTGCATGTTTGGAGACTGGGGTTCGAAGCCGGGTAGAGTGACCTCCTTCCTCCCCTTTGCTACATGAACTCTTACGCAAGCAGACAGAGACTGTGCACATCAGAAGAGAGCGCTCATTGCTAATGCTGGGCCAGAGATGCACAGCTGCCTGCAGCTCTAATGCCCAGAACAGCCTAGTCATCAAGAAGTGCAGCAATGCTATTTATCTATTTATTTACTTAGTTATTACACCCAAGTGTAATAGACTACTGAGAGACTATTCTATTCTATTCCAAGTGCAGGGATGTTTCTGGTTGGGCAGTCTTGCAAGGGTCTATTTACCTTGCTCATTCTCTTTTTACAACCCTGTACACATTAAACCGTCACACTCCTGCAGCAGGTCACCTTATTGCCAGTAATGCAGCCCTTTAGAGCAGATAGGGACAGGGGCGCCTGCTAGAAATTGTTGGCCCCATAGTTCGAATTACTGGGGTACCCCCTAATCAAGACCCAGTACCCCCCAAAGAGACAAAAATAGCCCGGTTGGGGGGTACTGACATATTAATGTAATTAATGTAAAATGTAAAAGGTAGTACCCTCTGTAAAAAGGTGGTACCCCTCAATTATGGAGGAGTAATTCAGTAATTCACACTCTGGTTGCCCCCCCTAAAAGAAATTAATTTTGGGCCCCCACCCGAACCGTATCGTAGTCCTCTGTGGGCCCCTATGAAGCTTTGCTGCCCCCTGAATCATCCTGACCTGTGAGGGGTATTGACACAATGGTGCAGGCAACACATCCAGGCCTTGTGGAGCTTGTCGCAAAAGCATGGATCATGGTGAAAAAGAGGAAGAGAGGCAAGGCTAGCAGTGCAAAATACAGGAGCAGAGCAGGATAGAGAAGAGAGAGACATAGCTGGCAAATGCCAGGATGTGTGTATAAATACTTGACAGTCTGTTTTGGATCTGATGAGTGAAGCTTCAGAGAAGCTAGAGGATCAGCGATGGTCCCCAGTGCCTTGTCATGCTAAACAGCATGAGCTAGCTAAACGAATTAAAACGGACCTCGCAAATGCTTTTGTTTGCCTTCAGAACCAGAGGCTGAATGGTGCGTAGGATTCTACTGAAGGGTTCTAGTCGCTTCCATCCCAAGCTTGTCTTTTATTGGCATGCAAATATTTACACAGTTATTTCTTGTCGGTTCGAATTCTGGCATGTTGAATTGGGACCACTTGACAGGAAAAAATGCCTGGACTAGACTAGACTCGTTTTTTTTTTTTTTTTTTTTTTTTCCATTGCCAGCCCACCACCCCTGCTGGTGTCTGTGAGATGAAGACCTCTGGCAGCAGGTAGGGATGAGGCAGTGGGCAGTGCCCCCCCCCCCCACACACACCTCCAGCACAAGATCCTCCATCCAAACAGCCTTCTTTCTGTCACGGGACCCTGAGCAGAAACGGGTTTGGACAGGAGCTGTTTCTCACACCTGCTTGATTCCCCTCAAAGCAATGGAGAGCCATCTGTGGACCCACGTTCATTGGCAAAAGTTTTTTTTTTCTGTGTGTGTGTGTGTGTGTGTGTGTGTGTTCACATATGTTTTATAGTCTGGACACCAGATGAACAAACATTGTTATCTTCCTTTTCATTCATTTCTCTGCCCTATCTCCATGGCAACAAATACCCCCATGAAATTGATTTCTGCAAGTCTGTTCAGAGGACATGGTGTTTTTGATGGATTAAACATTTGTTCAACTTTCTGCATTTTTGTGTATAGCAGTCCACACAACTTGCCTTGTGAAGTCCAAGAGCAATTGACACCTCTGAATGATTTGAAAATGTGGTCAAGGACAATGAGTTAAAAACTCATTAAAAATATATTTATTTGCATTTAAACTCTGATAGTGATGACAATAGTGAGTTCAATCTGAATCTATATTAATGAATATAATTTTGTCTGTTTACAATATAAAAAATATTCAATAATTAACCTAGTAAATTCCAAGTGTGTAGTATTTTGTGCACAGGTTGTTAATGCCCTAAATCCATGCAGTTATCCTGATTTGCTGTTCAACAGGGGTTAGTAAACATCTTGTTTCATCCGCATTCTTTTAAAATGTCCACTCGTAGATATTTTCTCTTTGGGGTATAAGAATTTACAAACTGTTTTACAAATGCGCACTAAAACTAATTGAACATATTCACTGACTTGACAGAAAAACAAACATAAACTCTTGCACTTTTATCACCATAAATATAGAAAATATTCAAATGTACTTGGCTAAAATGTCAGCACAGTTGGGGGAAAAAAATAAAGAAAAAAAACATAAACTAAAGCAGATTTAGTGTACAGAAGGCCCTGAATGTGGGCTCTTCCTGCAAATTTAGGGGAGTTTTTTTTTTTATATGACCTTCCATAGTCACTTCCTGAAAACCCAGGCCCTAAATTGAACTTTTATTACGCAATGATGCCGTGTTTTCTGGTATGTAAATGAACTCTATATACTACAGCATATTCCATATATTAGCACCGGCCTGTCTGTGGTTGGAGATTTATATAGCAATCTTGGCGGTGAGAGAGACAGCAAGAGAGAGACTGCAGCTCCACAAGCACGCACACACGCACACAC
>CM059288.1:5849595-5857095 GCA_030347295.1 Setipinna tenuifilis | reverse complement strand
AAATCATGAACAGTGAAATGTAATACCCGACCAGGAATATGCATACACATTCCCACTGTGCACAGCAATGAAAGTACATTGGAGCCACTTCTTCAGGTAATTTACCATTACAGTGCATAATATCCTAATAATTTTAACGCTATTGGCAGGTGTTAATTACAAAACAATGCAAAGCGATGATTAGTTTGGGCCGAGTGCACCTCTAACTGTCCGTGCTAACGGTGGGGAGCTCACGTGAGTGAGCGAACGAATGACCAAACGAACGAACGAACGAACGAATGAACCCAACGAACGAATGAACGAACGCATGCTGACATCAAGAAGTGTCACGCCAAGCCAAGATGAATACTCCATTTGAGACTGGTTGTGTTACTCAGCATTTTACTGAAGGCCAAATAAAATCAATAGGTCCTTAGACACAGCCACAGGGGGGAGAAAAAAATCCAATAAGGTATTCAAATTGAGGAATGCACCATGGTAGCCATCTTTGTCTCTGACTGTGGTGGGGCAAAAAGGTTCCCTTTCTCTTATTCCATGTTTTTTTTAAAGGCTTATGCTACTTTGACCTCATTTAACCACAATCATCTAAAAAATAACAAGCAAGAGAAGCTGACATGGTGAAATGGAAAGATTAATTACTGGGTATCGGCAGAATAAGGCTTACATTGAAAAGTGTGTTTTAATGGTAAATCGAATATGTTCACATGATAAGTACTTAATTAATGAAAAAAATTAACCTAAAAATGTTAAAAAGATCAAACGTAAAAACAACAGCCATGAAAGTATAGCTCCAGTAAGCAACTGTAATAATTAACCAGTGGGTTCGTTCACTTTCACTTGACTTCACTGAGTAGCTGATCTACCTGTCTTAAGTGCTCATTAAGATCAGCTGATTCAGAGCTGGTTGGATCAAATTTGTGACAGGGTTTTTACTCTCTGAACCTAGGATTGACACCTCTGGCTAAAACAATAAGGGTCGCTATACATTAGGGGGTGCTGCAAGCATATGTAGATTGGAAAAGTGACATTACCAGACCAAAGAAATTAAGCAGGTCCTTGCTGATATAAAGACAGATGCTTATGCCTTGCATGCATATTTGCCCTCCTACCAGTTTGACTCAAACAGCACCAGATGTGTCACAGTGCCTGTGTATTTCCTTTGAGAAATCCCACTACGAACGGGAAGAGTCCTCATTTTTAAACACACCGGTGTGCGGTTGCTAATTTTTCTTATTTGGGGTTTATCTGTGATTTATATGCACACTTATGGCTATATATTTTCGGAATCTCCAGCGTCTCCAGCATATGATAAATGTCCCCTACTTCTTCTACACAGAGCATTGCGGTGTAATGACACCATTTGTTAACGAAATTTCCGAGCTGCAGGCAAACTTCATTATTACTTCAAGTGGAGATGCCTAAGTGCTAGCTATTAGCATTCACCCCAGTGGTTGAGAGCGGGTGTCACAGGCATCAGAGAAAGGCTGGGATGTGATAAGCAAGGTCTACAGTAGAGCACAGATTAAGATGAGCCTCTAAGCACCACTTATCAAAGAAATGTCATTGCAGGGGTTTTTTTTATTGTGTGTGTGTGTGATCGGTGTGTGTGAGGTGGAAGGTTTTTTTTTTTTACCTTTTGGCAGTAAATTAGCTTTTTTTTCCCCCTTCTCTTTTACATGAGTGTCATTTTTCAGCCTGATTGTCCTGGCAGCGCTGAATAGACTCTGCATTATTCATCTGACCTTGGAGATAGGCATTTTGTCATTCTTGGTAGAACTTCAACTGGCATGGTTCTCCATAACAATGACCTGGAAGTGATAGCGAAGTCTGCACTGGTATAGATGAGCACCCAGTCTCCCACCTTCTCCTACGCTCATTGTCCAGTCTTTCATTTGCATTCAAAGACTGGACAGACACTATTATCCAAGGTATTTTAATCAATATAGAGGCCCTCTGGGCTCTGACCCCTGGGCTTGATGTTATAAGCACTTTGGTCTAACAGTTCATCCCCAGTTGCACAGTAATGCACTGTCCGCCATGTTTCTGAGACTAATGAAGTTCACTGTTTCCCAAAACATTTTCTGCTGCAAAGTGTGTATTTTATTTTATTGGCACGTTACTGCAGAGTTTTACAGTTTTAAAGTTCTACTTGAAAGAATAAAACAAAACAAATTTTTACTGATCTTCTAACTGCTATTGGATACAACTGGCCATAAAGCAACCACGTTGCCATCTCAAGGGCCCTCTCTGCTCTAAGTGCCTAATGGCTCCTCAAAAGGACCAGTCCAATAGCCGTATTCATAAGGTATTGACTCAGGGAAAAATAATGGAGGAAAAAAAGAAAAAGGGGAGTTTAAAAAAAAAAGAATAGAACATTATGGAGAAGAAAAAGAACATTATGGTGAGCTAGTGATGACGAATTGGCGAATGCTTGAGAGCTGTCAATGATTCGATTCTATGAAGTCAATCGTCTGCAGAGCTAACAGCTTACCTTATCTTTGCATGACGTCTCAGAGGGTCCTTAAGTCCTACAGGCTAGCCGATGGAAGGCAAATGTCATTGCAGGTGCACCCACTCCAAACGCCCATGGCCAGAGTTTCATATCTTTCCTGGGACCCATCTTGCCCCGGCCTCACGGAGCAGGCCATTTTTCTAATGCTTTTACGCCCGTGCATACCATTAAGTCTCCATTACAGAAAATATATGTGATTTCAGAGGAGGAAAAATCGATCCGGAGACCATAATAGGTCCAACAATTACGGGACCATCCATGACCTTGCGTGATGTCACGGGCCCCCCCTTTTTCCTTTTCTGTATTTTCGTCATTTGTCTGACTTTGTGCTGCAGGGGCCTCGGAGCCGAGATTCTTTAGACTTTAAATTGCCCCTGGGACCGACGCGGTTTAGATGGTTAGAGTCTCGTCTAATCTGTCAGACAACCCCCCCAACCCTCCCTAACTCTACCCGCCCCCCCCCCCCCCCCCTCCCATCACCCCCCCACCATCACCCCCCACCATCATCCACCCCCCACCCCCCAGCTCTGTTGGGAAGCCCTTTTGTCATGGCTGCGCAGTGAGGCTTGACTGCTCCATAGGACAATTTCCATTCTAACAGGGGCTGTCTAACATGTCTCTGGCGTTTTGGCCATGCGGCTCGGGAGCTGTTCCCTCTGTGAGGATGATGAAAAATGTGCCCCATCAAGGCCCTGTGAAGCCAATAAAGTTTTAGAGATCCCTGTGTAACTCTGCCACGCCGACAGACACCGCAAATGCTGAATTCAGGGTCTCTCTCTCTCTCTCTTTCGCTCTCTGAGCCAGTCTAACCGCTGTGCAGCTTTAGTGCCTGCAGATCTGGCTACAAAAGGGAAGAGTTTATGATTAGCAAACAGGTCTTGCATGAAGTAAGAATTGAAGGGGAAAAAATGGTTCTTGGAGCTGTATAATAATCCATGAAATTTCCCTATGCATTCGTGGCCATTTTTCTGCATGAGGCAGAAACAGGTATTACCATAGCACCCACGTCCACGAAATACTAAACACCGGAAGCACTGCCAAGGCCTTCATAGCTCACAAACCCAGATATCAATTTTAGCTTTTGTTCAGACAGACTTGGAAAACTGGCATGTTAGCACCTGTGCAAGACCTCTACGCATATTCACAACTGTAAATGCAAGACATATATCACACACTATTGAGCTTGATACATATAATTCATTAGTATTGTAATATATTTATGAGGGCTTGAAATGGCTGGCCTATGTCTTTACAATAGAGTGCAAAAGATTATATGCACATACATAAATGCTGAAGCATCCAATGCTGTCCTTTGTTTTATTTCTGCAGCTGAATTATCATAAGTCATTAGAATGTTTAGTGTCCTTGAAATACATCTAGTGACATACCATACCATGCACTATACCATACCATACCCAACTATACCATACCATATCATACCATACCATACCATATACAGTACCACACCATATCATACCATATACCATATACCATACCATACCATTCCATACCATACCATACCATACCATACCATACCATACCATACCATACCATACCTTACCATACCACACCATACCATACCATACCATACCTTACCATACCATACCACACACCATACCATACCATACCATACCATACCATACCATACCACACACCATACCATACCACACACCATACCATACCATACCATACCATACCAAACCATACCTTACCATACCACACACCATACCATACCATACCATACCATACCATACCATACCATACCATACCACACACCATACCATACCACACACCATACCATACCATACCATACCATACCAAACCATACCATACTATACCACACAAATATATCACTCCCATGTTGTCATAGTAGGCCCTATTTAGTGTGTGAAACATTTCTGACGTGTGAGAGAATTCTGACTCTAAGAATGGCCTTCACTACCATGCTATTTCACTACATATTGACTATGACACTTTTCTGACATGGGCAAAACCCTTAGCTGGAAAAGCTCTCCTGGAGAAATAGTCGGGCCCTGGCAATATCGTTAGACACATCCCAGCATCCAGCAGTGTCAGATAGTGGAGATTAGGGAAGATTTCTCTTAAATTCACCTCGCCAGAGTTTGTGCTGCAAGGGAGCGATTTTTTTTCCCCAGGAGGAAACATCCAGGAAACTCAATCAGTTTTCTGCCCTGACACCAAGCTAGCACTGTACAAGAGATCCACCTGAGAGAGGGAAGGAAAGAGAGAGAGAGAGAGAGAGAGAGAGAAAGAGAAAGAGAGAATGAGAAAGAGAGAAAGAGAGAAAGATAGAGCGAGAGAAAGAAAGACAGTGAGAGAGAGGGAGAGAGAGAGACAGAGACAATGAGAGAGAGAGAGGGAGAAAGATAGAGCGAGAGAAAGAGAGAGAGTGATCGAGAGATAGAAAGAGAAAGAGAGAACAAGAAAGAGAGACACTGAGAGAGATAGAAAGAGAGAGTGAGAGAAAGAGAGAAAGAGAGAGAGAAAGAAAGAGAGAGAAAGAAAGAGAAGGAGGATTTATTGCCTCACTCAGCTCCGACCAACACGCTTCCCTTTAATTAGGAAATACTGAGGCATCAGGAGCATCAGGAGCCTTAAAGGGGCTCAGCCTCCATTAAATGCCCACCGCAGCACCCTCCTCCCTCCCACGCACCACGCAAGGAAAATGAAGACATAATATCTGTCTGGAGGATAAATACCCACGCCGCCTACGTGTTGATCCGTCAACGTGATCGCCCGTTCTCTCGCTCACTCGCTCATATCCGCTCGAGAAACGACAAACGCGTAGTTAGAGCCCGTCTTATGATCGCCGTGGCGATACGCACGGGCTCCGTCATGGCGGCCAATGAGGCGTGATGTTCGCAGGTTTCATCTTTCGCCCATTTCTCTCTCTCGCTCTCTCTCTCGCTCTCTGTCACTCTCGCTCTCTCTCTCTCTCTTGCTCTCTCTGTGTCTGTCAGGATGCTGGCGTTGTGTGGCTCTGAATACAGATCAGAGGCGGCTGCCTGGGCTTGTGGCTGGGTGAAGTGAAGGATCTATACTAATCAACTTGGGACGAGAGCCGCCGCTGTACTGGCACTGTAAGGCATGCTGGCAGTCCTTAATTTGTCCCCGTTTAACTTTGAGAAACTCCATTGGCAGGGTGTGTTAACTCTGGGTCTGCATCACTAGTGACATACAGTAACGTGGTCACTTACAAGCCATGCTTGTGTTGTCATGGTAATTTGGAATTATGTGCAGTTAGTGAACATGTTGAGTGAGGAAAACATACTGTAGGCATGCTGAACATTACACACACACAGTATCTATTTTTCTATTTTTATGAGGACATATATTTGTGAAAATGGCCTTGGCTACTTGTTGCTGTCATCTTGCAGCTTTGTAATTCTTTATTAGTGTACTACAAGTGGTCTTTTTTTTTGTAATGTGAAATTTTAGGAAATAATTATTTTCAAGCCTGGTTTTTTAATGTAAGGTAAAAGTATTTAAATCTGAGACCTTTCCAGTTAAATATATTGCTTATTAAATGCAGTGAAACACATTATGAAATGTAGTAAAATCAATTATGCAATACTCTACAATTATGCTGCATTATTTATCGCTTGAAAAAGGAGATGAAAACAAAAACACGAAACACTAAAGTTAATGTCTCTAATCATTTCTCCATAGAGAATCTCTTATATTTAGCAATGTAATTTTATCTAAAATAGAAACAAGAACACCTAACACAGACCAAGGTCTATGGAGACCTTTATCTGTGACTTACAGTAATGTCTTTTTGCTCATGTAGTGTTTCATCAAAACAACACCAAGTGGTCGTTTTCAAACATATGTTGTTGTTATTGAAGATATGGCGTTTACTGCAAGGCCCTATCATATATTCCTATTTGCTGCATTATTCATGATGATGATGCTCTGAACGAAAGATAGAAGAAGGGAAGGGAGGGAGAGAGGAAGCGCGTGATGAAGAACAGAGCTGACTGTGAGACAGAGGGAAAAATAAGGTCTTGCGTAACATGTGGTCTCTGTCAGAGCCAATCAAATTAGCACCAATCTGTGGCCCCACAGACCCACATACACATGCTCACACTTACAAACACAGCACTGCAACAGATGGACGGGCCATACCTGGTATATGAGCACCCTCTCTGATTTGCTTTGATTCACTTTACATTTATTCAATTCCTTCTCTACAAGTGTTTATGAACTCTATATGACTCAGTTTCTCTGCAAACAGTTTTGGCACCCATATGTGTTTTTAGCGTTGTGGGTTGTGTGTATGTATGTGTGTGTGTGTGTGTGTGTGTGTGTGTGTGTGTGTGTGTGTGTGTGTGTGTGTGTGTGTGTGTGTGTGTGTGTTTGTGTTTGTGTGTGTGTGCTTGTGTGTGCCTGGTGCTGATGTAGCATTCAGCTGTCTCCCTATAGCCTGACTATCACACCAAGCTCATAGACAGACTTTGGTCTGGCAAAGATTCTATAGACAGAAAGTTCTCAAAGGGCGTCTATCAAATTCCTTTGTATACTGAGACGGACAGAGGTACAACCAATCAGACTACTAATTCCGATGACATATGCATAGCATTCGTTTTTTTACTGGTGCCCGAATTCTCAGGCAAAGAAACAGCCGAGAACAGGCAGGTTGGCCAGACTGACTTGAATGCAAAATTCTGTGCCGTGTCACAGGCAGTATGGGCCGGCCCAGGATAGTATTCTGCCCATGCCTTCAGCCCAACCATGGCAGTGTGGGACAAGCAGTAGAGCAGAGGTGGTGATGGGAGCTGATGCCCAGTCCAAGACTAAAGCACTCTGGCTGTGCACTGCCTTAGGGCTTCAGCTTCCTGTGGTGATAGCCCTGAGGTTGATCTGAGAATGCCTACACACACACACACACACACACACACACACACACACATCCAGAGAGTGATAGAGAGAGATGGGAGGAATACAAGAGAAGGGGAGTGAGACAG
>CM059288.1:5842095-5844595 GCA_030347295.1 Setipinna tenuifilis | reverse complement strand
TGTGAGAAAGAGACAGAGAGAGAGAGAAAATGAGAGAGTGAAAAAGAGAAAGAGAGGGACTGGCTGCTGGGGACCCTTCAGTTCACCATTCACACACACACACACACACACACACACACACACACACACACACACACACACACACATCCATTCTTTAAAAGCGCCGCCAGGCTTGGCACACACTTCCTGATGCGCTGGTCAAGTGAAGCTTACCTGGGATGAGAGAAGCAGCAGCATTGTTGAAGTTGCAGTTTTGCTTTTGCAGAGCACCTTAAAGTGAATGCATTGCATGTATTGCACAATTTTGTGTCGTTCTGACAACACAATCTTGGATTTGCCATGTGAATGAATGTGATAAGATTAGGAAAGATTTTACAAGGAGAATGTGAATATGTGTAAGAGAGAAACAAAAAAAAAAAAAAACGTTCAACCATTAATTTGGCTACTAGACTTGTTCTGGTTACCATTCATAAGAGCATTGAAAAAGAAACGGCAATTCAACTTTTCTTTCAAGATCTACTTCAAAGGTAGCCAGTTCCTAAAAAGTTAACATCCACCTCATCAGCCAATCAGAAAAGAGAACTCCATTATTAAGGGAGAAAATGAGTAATAATTCTATCATGCCTCTATTATCTAATCAACATTTCTAAAGTGCAATCACAGTGCAATACGCTGAGAGACATACTATGCATGCTTTTATAAATGAATAGGCTTGATTACTCTACTCTACAATCTTCTTGTCTGATCTCGATAAGAGCACAGTAAACAAGCATCATGTTCCTATCAATGTGACAACCAATGCTACACTCTCGTCTGTCAGCTTCAGAATGGATTTTAGGATCCTCTAACTCATATTAAAATCAATCCATGGGCTCTCTGCAGCTCTGTCTAGATGTAAGTGATTCCTATTTGTCATTGTGATCACACAGCACACTGCAACACACAGTGCACACAGTGACATATAACCTCTGCATTTAACCCCTCACACATGGACGTGAGCAGGGGGCAGCCATGACAATGGCCCCCGGGTAGCAGTGTGTGGGGACGGTACCATCCTCACTGTACTGTACCTCAGTGGCACTTCTGACAGTTGGTGGATTCGAAGTCCGTTACCTGTGGAAAAAATACACATTGAACAAATGAGCAACTGGACTTCTTTTTGTAGCTTGAACACTTTCACCTTTCATCCAAAAGGCTTGAAGAAGGACTGGACTTCTTTTTTGTAACTTGAAGACATTTCACCTTTTATCCAAAAGGGATGAAAGGTGAAACGTCTTCAAGCTACAAAAAAAAGTCCAGTTGCTTACAACTTAGCTCATTTGACTAACATTGACTAACTGGACGAATGAGAATCTTCACAGACATACACAATAACCATTAACACATACTGGTCTGTGAAGAAAAAAAAACTCAATAGGCAACACACTGGAAGCTAGTCAATAAACATACAGAGCACACTGGTCTATAAACTGTAGGTGCAACAGAATAAACAACACTTTGGTCAGTGGAGAACCAAGCCAATAAACACAACCACACCCAGGTCTGTGGACAGGCAGTACAATAAACACAAACAAACAGAAGCGTAATAAACACACACAAGCACAATAAACACAAACACACTAGGGGCTACACAATAAACATACACAACAAACTGATTTATGGACAAACAACACAATAAACATACACAACACACTGTGGGTCTGTAGGTGCAACACAATAAACCGCCACACTTTGTTTTACGGTTGCTTTTTTAGTGTACAATATATTATGTTATGTACCTGCACTGTACATACCTAACACTAACCCTACCCTTACCCTAGGGTACAATATAGGTACATAATATTACATATTGTTGTATGATTAAATTGATATGTAACCCATTAAACATACACAACACAATGGTCTATGGAGAAATAACACAATTAACATAAACACACTAGAAGCTACACAATAACCACACCACAGCACACTGGTCTCTGGAGAAGCAACACCATGAGGCCTACCAACAAACTAGAAGCTACACAATAACCATACACAGCACACTGGATAATACATTTGTTTAAATGTTTAATAAACATAAGCAAAACACTGCCTCATGCTCCTCGCCTTTACAATAGCCTGTTAGGGGAGCTAACCGAGTCACAACCAGTAAATACTTTTTAAAAAACTCTAAAAAAAACATGCCTTTTTGGCTTCACCATTTAATCTTAACCAATTTCATTGTTCCTTGGTGCTCTTATTTTTATGGTCCTGCTTATTCATTTTCTCTATTATGTCATGTATTATCTTTATTAACAGCTTCATTGTTATGCTTTGTTTTGTCTCTTATCTTCTGTAATTTTATTTCCTTATTTACTCGCCTATTCTTGATTTACCTTCTTGGTATCTCTTTTTTTTTACAGCCTAGTTTTAAGTATCCTCGTTTATTTTGGGTAACCACCTTGTACCGCCATCTTGAAGAGACTCCTTGCATGAAGAGGCATTGCGTAAACAAACCCTG
>CM059288.1:5827095-5832095 GCA_030347295.1 Setipinna tenuifilis | reverse complement strand
GTTTCAAGCTGTTTGCGCTGGCCGCCTCCTACCAGCCAATGAAGGATCGCTTCAGAGGCATCTCCGGCCGCTCTCCATCACGAGCGCGGCCCGCCGGCCAAGCCTGAGTTATCGGCCGCATTCCCCAACGTTTGTTTTATGGCCGCCGACGCAGTCCTCCCATCACAGCTTGTGAGGCGGAAGCATCCTCTTCCTGTAATGAAGCCATTAAAAAAGAGCTCGGCTGATGCCAGATGGTTTGTCATTGAGGAGGGGAATAGGAAGGGGGGGGGTAGGGGTGGGGGGGTAGGGGTGGGTGGGCAGGGGGGGCAGACGGAAGGAGGGAAGAAGGGAAGCAGAAAGAAAGACATAGAGAGAGAGAGAAATGGGAAGAGTACAAAGCGAATAAGTGAATGAGCGAGTAAGTGAGTGAGTGAGTGAGTGAGTGAGCGAGTAAGTGAGTGAGTGAGTGAGTGGAGTGGGTGAGACAGTGAAAGGCGAAATGAGGGGTATGGAAGGACAGAGAGAAAGAGAAAGGGAGTGAGTGTGTGATAGAGAGAGGACGAGCTCAGAGGACGAATGGAAGCACATAGAGACAGATAAATAGAGAGAGCAAGAGGCGCCAGCTGAGGCCTAAACACTGGGGTCATTTTAAAGTTGTTGTGTTTTTTTTCCGTCTCTCGCTTACCTTCTCTTCTCTTCTTCGAAAGCAATACCAGGAGACTAGCTTGGGCACATTTGCTGAAACCCGAGATTTTATTTATATACATATTTTATTTATTTTTCCTTTTTCACCCCCCCACTGGAGGCCCAGGCGCGCTCTATTTTCCTCATCATCCTGATCATGTGGGAGGGGAGGAGCCGGCACGGGGAGCAGGACGACTTCGCCTCGCCACACATGGCCACACACACACACACACACACACACACACAAGCAGAGCGGCCCAGCCAGGCTTACACAGAGGAGAGGAGAGGGGAGGAGAGGAGGGGAGAAGAGAAGAGTGGAGAAGAGGAGAAATGAGAGGAGAGGAGAGGAGTGGCAGAGAGGAGAGGAGTGGAGAAGAGGAGAAATGAGAGGAGAGGAGTGGCAGAGAGGAGAGGAGTGGAGAAGAGGAGAAATGAGAGGAGAGGAGTGGCAGAGAGGAGAGGAGTGGAGAAGAGGAGAAATGAGAGGAGAGGAGAGGAGAGGAGTGGCAGAGAGGAGAGGAGGAAAGAAGAACACATGGCCACACACACAAGCAGACCGACCCAGCCCAGTCAAGCTTACACTATCCTACAGGAGGGGAGAGGAGAGGAGAAAAGAGGAGGGGAGGTGAAAGGAGAGGAGAGGAGAGGAGAGGAGAGGAGAGGAGAGGAGAGGAGAGGAGGGGACAGTCGAAAAGAGGAGAGGAGTGGAGAAGAGGATAGAAGAGGAGAGGACAGTAGAAAAGAGAGAAAAGGAAAGGAGTGGAGAATAGGAGAGGAAAGGAGAGAAGAAAAGAAGAGAAAAGATGAGTGAGGATAGAGGAGGAGAGAGGATAGAGGAGGAGAGATAAGGAGAGGAGAGGAGAGTGGAGAGCATAGTGTGAATTAAGCTTCCATAATTGGTAGGAGGGGGTACTACTTTTTACAAAACTACTACTACCTTTCATGTTTTACATAAATTGCATTAATATGTTGGTACCCCCAACCCTGCTATTTTTGTCTCTTTTGGGGGTACCAGAGAAGAGACGAAAGGAGAGGACAGGAGAGAAGAGATAAAGAACATAGTGTCAATTACCCCTCCATAATTGGGGGTCGGGGGTACCCTGCTGTTTTTGTTTCTTTGGGGGGTGCCGGAGAGCAGAGGAGAGGAGAGGATAGGAGAAGAAAGGACAGGACTGGAGAGGAGGTGAAGAACAAGAAAAGAGGAGAGGAGAGGAGAGGAGAGGAGAGGAGAGGAGAGGAGAGGTGATGAAGAGGAAAGTAGGAGGTAAGACAAGAAAGAGGGGAGAGCAGGTGAAGAAGAAGAAGAAGAAAGTAGTGGAGTGTGAGAGGAGAATGGGAGATGAGGAAGAGAAAAGGAGAAGAGGCAAAGGAGACAAGAAGGAGAGGAGAGGAGGCATATGGGGAGAAAAGAAAGGAGGAGTGGAGGGAGAAGAAACAAGACAAGACCAGGAGAAGAAACTAGAAGGAGAGGAGACTTGGAGGGTAACAGTAGAAGAACAAAAGTTGAAGTAGAAACGTGTCCTGAATTAATCCCTTTCTGGAGGGGAGAGGATGCCTCCACAACTCCCCAGAATGCCACACATCGATCTCTCTCAGAATACTCAAAAATCACAGGTTGACCTCAGCATGACCTTGCTGAAAAAACAAACATTCAAATCACGTGAGACTGGCTGTTTTGCTGCCTCTGGGCTGCCAGACATCTTCTGGATGACTGATTATAGTTTGATGAAATTTCAGGGCATTTTGTAGTCCCAAGCGATATAGAGTGAGTGAGTCTGCCCTTGATCCCTACCCTGTGTCTAAATTCTCATTGCAAAGCAAGATTGTCTTATTTATAGTCAGTGTAGAACAATGGCGAGTATGTCAAGATCACTTTGATTTGTTTTGTCATCCTTGTGTAATGGATATTGATTAATTTAAATGAATGTGTAATTCATTGATTCGGCTATCCATTTGCTTATTGACCGTACAGTAGGTTTGACAAGTGGTTTATGACACATCCTATTTATATCAAGCATATTTCTCTCATTTGGACACTTAATTGGATTGAACCGGATTACGCCTTTCTGCTAGTCAGTCTGAGCACCGCAGGGGTGCAACGGAAGGCAAATGCTAAGAACTTCTGAAGGCCAATTTGCATCACATAATGCTTTTAAGGCATTTTATGTTTAATGTCTGTAAGAAAAGCTGTCTAGTGCTCTCAGATAGACTTGCATTAGAATCAATAAAGCAGTTTACACAGGCAGTTTAGAAGGAGTTTTTGTTTTACACTTCGGATCCAATTTTGAGGGCGTAAGGGAAAAGCACAAATTCATCCACATAGTTTATTTTTTTATTATTGTTATGTCAAAACCATAAAAATGTACCTTTGAGTTGCATTTCTGTCTCGCTTCTTCCTCTAAATTTGACTTAAG
Organism: Setipinna tenuifilis; assembly: GCA_030347295.1. Lineage (NCBI taxonomy): Eukaryota > Metazoa > Chordata > Actinopteri > Clupeiformes > Engraulidae > Setipinna > Setipinna tenuifilis. The sequence continues at coordinate 5,829,015 of CM059288.1, read as the reverse complement.
AGGAAGACAGAAACAGTTATTGGCAACTGATAATGAGTAATTCTTATTACTTTGTAGTTGGACATTTGGAAATTACACTGCAGGAGTTGAGGCAAGTCTTATCAAAGCTTTGTCATTTTAAAGTGAGTGTACTATAACGCAAAGTTAGAAGGAAGGGATTTTCAGGATAACTGCATGAGTTAATGGGCTGAAGTCTAGACAGTCTCTGCGGTGTGCTTCTGTCCTTAGAGTCTCGGAAATCACTGAGCTATGGGTTTATCCTCACTTTAGTTTCTTATCTGTGGCCTCGCTGCTCCAAAAAAAAAATAAACCAAATACATTAACTCCCGTGACAGAGTAGTACACATTGTATCTACCCACTGCTCTGCACCGCTACTAAATCCAACACCGTTTTGCAGTTATGGCCTCTTAAATACACACCTAAAAGGCCTCTTAAAAAAGGCGGCCTAAGATTCCCTGAAATCCTTGGCACTCTGAACACCAAATCTCCAAGAAAGCACACTGCCTTTTCCCAGACACCAAAGAAAGAGCTTTTGGAGCGGATGGATCCCCCCGTCGAGCCAAGCCAGGCAGACTGACTGTATAGTAGGCACCGCCACGTACACTGTTGGTCGTCCTGGGAGATGAGCCGGGCACAGAAATGCCAATTTTTCTGTGGATTAGAGGAAGCCAGTGCCAGGAGCGGCCGCCGCGTGCCTTGAAGATACCCTCACAGACGACACAGCAGTGATCACAGCCATGCCGGCAAAAGCTCTGGGCAGGAGACTCTGGCTGTATCACCACAACAGAAGCACAACAGAAGAGCTGCAGCCAGACAGACAGGAACTCAGGAACCAGGCAGAGGTCTGAGCTAGCACTCGGGAGAGAGGAGTACCACCTCTTTCTTTCTCTATCGCTCTCTGTCCCTCTCTCGCTTTCTCTCACTCTCTCTCTCTCTGTCTCTCTCCCTCTTTTTGTCTCTCCCTGTCTCTCTCTTTCTCTCTCTCACTCCCTTTCTCTCTCTCTTTCTCTCTATGCCTCTCTCTCTGTGTCTCTCTCTGTCTTCTGTCTTTCTCTGCCTCTCTCTGTCCCTGTCTCTTGCTTTTTCTCCCTCTCCCCTTCTCCCTCTTTCTCTCTCTCGCTCCCTCTCTATCCCTCTCTCACTCTCTCTCTCTACCTCCTTCCCTCCCATCAGTTTGGCATTCATGTGGTGTGCAGGTTTGGGGAGTCTTGGAATGATTATGCCGGGTGAGCAGATGATGGATGATGCTATCTTGGCGGACAGGACCAGTGGCTATTCGAGGGGACGGAAAAAGAATGCAGTGCTCTTGGCAGTGGCACCAAAATAGAGAGAGAGAGAAAGAGAGAGAGAGAGAGAGAGAGAGAGAGGGAGAGAGAGAGAGAGAGAGAGAGTGAGAGAGAGAGAGAGGGAAAGAGAGAGAGCGGGAGAGAGAGAGAGAAGGACAGAGAGGGAGAGAGAGAGAGAAATAGAGAGGGGGAGAGGGGGAGAGAGGGGGGGAGAAATAGAGGGAGAGGGGGAGAGAGAGAGAAAGAGAGAGGGAAATAGAGAGAGGGAGAGAGAGGGGGGGAGAGGGAGAGAGAGAGAGATTGTTGTTGTTGGGTAGGGTAAAGAGAGAGAGAGAGAAATAGAGAGAGGAGAGAGAGAGAGTTTGTTGTTGTTGGGTAGGGCACTTAAGTCCACTGAGAGGCATGACGTAAAGGAGGCCTAACCTTCAATTAACGCAGTGCCCCCCCATGCATAAAACTAGTGATTGTCACCCAGCAAAGCACTTTACTAACCACTGCTGCCTGGTAGGGCTGAATAGGACACCTAGTGACTGTGTGTGAAGGCTGTAGTGAGTTAGCTAGTAAAAGTGTATGCCCAGTAGCTCGAATCAATGGTGAAGGTCCTTTGTGTGTGTTTGTGTTTGTGGAAACATT
>CM059288.1:5802095-5822095 GCA_030347295.1 Setipinna tenuifilis | reverse complement strand
TCTCCTCTCCTTTCCTCTCCTCTCCTCTCCTCTCCTCTCCTCTCCTCTCCTCTCCCCTCCCTCTCCTCTCCTCTCCTTTCCTCTCCTCTCCTCTCTTCTCCTCTCCTCTCCTCTCCTCTCTTCTCCTCTCCTCCCCTCTCCTCTCCTCTCCTCTCCTCTCATCTCCTCTCCTCTCCTCTCCCCCCCCTCTCCTCTCCTCTCCTCTCCTCTCCTCTCCTCTCCCCTCCCTCTCCTCTCCTCTCCTCTCCTCTCCTCTCCTCTCTTCTCCTCTCCTCTCCTCTCCTCTCCTCTCCTCTCCTCGTGTTCAGCTGGTAAGAAACTGGAAAGAAACACAAAGAGGGCAGTGCAGTCATGGGCCGGAGGGCCTTAAGGCCAGCAGGCGTGTTAGTGACTGTTGGTGACTGGCAGCTGCCTTCCTGCTTTTTAATGTAACATTGGCCTTTTGCTTCCTGCTTCCTGGGAGATGGCTATTCCTCGCGGGCAGTGCACTGAGTGACTAAGTCAGGCAGCCAGCCGCCACACCGCAAAAAACGCAAAAACGTAAAAACGTCCTCTCCTTCCTCCCTCCTCACCAGCCTGACCGTACCGTACCATACCGTCAGTGTCTCCAGTGCTGTGAATAGATAATGCTTTAAACGTCCTTCCAAACTGTGATGGTCAAGACATTAAATGACTCCCTGTCGGCCTGAGGCCTGGTTGTTGTTTCTGCCTATTTTGGAGCTGTTTCTTTTTATCAGGGCAACTGCTCAGTTTAGGACCATGTGCCTGAATGACTCCTGTAACCAGACATCCCAACCTGCAGAGACTGATTTCAGGAAGGTCAGCACACCCAACCCCCCGACCCCCCACCTCCCCACTCCCCCGAACAGCATGAAGGAGATAAATATTGTTTGATGAAAAACTGAATAGTCTTATGTCTTATGATTATCATCTATTAGGTATGCAAAAATACTACAGGGGACTGTCACTTTCACTCTCCCCCACTCCACCTGTCACTTGCTGAATCTGTCACTTGCTCTAATTAGCTAAACAAATTTGTGCGAGTTACGGGAGATTTTGTATTATTTGCGGGCGTCTGGGAGTCGCTTTTCAAATGCGGGAGACTCCCGGAAGTCAGGGGAGACTTGGGATGTCTGTGTAGCAGGTTTAGCTATGTAGCTGATTTGCATGGTTGAGCCATGGACAGGGGGCTAAAAAGGACAATATACAATATACAATAATGTAAATTAGTCTCTCTGTGTCTTTGCTTGCTTCTCTTGTAGCCTAATAAACAAAGACAGAAATGTGCACCATGCCATGGAGCCATGGGAACATGGGTGTAATTTATGGTATGGACAGTAGGGACATGTGCTTCAATGAGCTTCAAAAGATGATTTTTATACTGTCATGTTTGAGATTTTGCCAAATTGTTGTGTCCCCACCGTTGTTGAGACCAAACGCAAACACTAAAATGGACAATAAACTGTAAATTAGTCTCTCTTTGCCTGCTTCTCTTGTCGCCACATAAACAAAGGCAGAAATGTGCACCATGCCATGGAGCCATGGGAATGAGCAAACACTGTGTGAAGCATGAAGTAAATAAAGAGAGAAATAACAGGATTACACACACTAACACACACTACAGTGGTCACACCACTCAGCTAAGGGGATACATAATGAGTTTGGTAAATTTCTTGAATTCATGTGGTCATGGAACTTCACTTGACTGTGCCAGAGTGTTGCTAAAATTAGTATTGTTTTTCCTTTACTTTTAATTTGAGGTCAATGTATCACAAAGATGTATGCAAGAAATATTACAGGCAGACATGGTCAAATGTTTGCTCATGATTGTGATTGTGTCACCTGGCCTTGTGTTTCACTGAACCTCAGAGGAAAATACCCATAATGCACTTGGAACACATGATCTCATTTCAGCTATTTTGCATAATATATAGTCTAGGCTTTACTAATGCTTTAGGAAAATAACATTGTGTAAGGTCCATAACACATCATGTATGTATTTAATAACAACAAACAGCAACAATTTGCTTATCATTCGTAGCACCGTGGGAAGTAAACAAAGACTTAAAAAAAACATCACACAGAGGCACACTGATACGCACTACAGTAGTCACAGGACTCGGCTAAGGGGGGACATAATGAATTTGTTACATTCCTTGATGTCACACAGAGGCTTTCTGGCAGGCCATGGAACTTCTCTTGACTGTGCTAGGGGTTGATAAAATTAGTATTCTTTTCATCTACCTTCAATTCCAGGTTAATGCATCACAAATATGTATGCAAATGTAACAAGATATTTGCATTTTGTGGTCAAAACGTGACTCCCGTCAAAACTCCCGACGAGGTGTAACTGATGACTTTAATCAGGCTCTCAGCCACAGTTAAACCCTTCATCAGGAGACACACTCGTCTTGCGAAGCTGTAGCGAGGCCGCTGCCACGGCACGCATCTCCGCATCAGGAGTGAAGAGATGGGTTAATCAGAATTTGGGGTTGGAGTAGCGTACTGTACCAGAGGCAGAACCTTAAGCCTGAGTTACTGCCAGTTAATTTGCATAGTAATTAAAGCACTTGAGTGGAAATTCGCGGAATGATTGGGGAGTGGTAAGGGAGTAATATTCAACATCTCCTGGCCACAGAGTCAGCGTTTCTGACTGCACCCCCCCCTGCCAAACACCCCCACCCACCCTCGCCACCCCCGCCCCTACCTCCACCCACCACGCCCCAGCCCCACCACTCCATGTTGGAGACAGGGGGTCGGTTTATTCAGTGTTTATGGCTTGTGAAACCCAGTGTGTCCACTTTCGATTACAACAAATGCCGCTGGACGAATTTGATTACGAAGCACCTTGCCGCGGCATAAACAGGTCCAGAGTGTCAGACTAATAAAATTAGTAGTCCCCCACGGAGAGTGTGGTCTGGTCAACAGCCAAGAGATCTATCCGAATAGCAGGCGTTAGCATCTCCTGCTAAGCTTCAAAGCAACAAAACCATAAACCAAAACCAGCTCTCTGTTACCCACACTGAATAGCTAAAGAGCTAAAGAGTTGTTACCCACTCTGTTACCCACACTGAACAGCTAAAGAGGTTTAAAGAAAAAAAATCACCAAAAGTTTTCGTTTGACGGGACCCTCTCAGCAGATGCCAGATGAGACTGGAGTCAGCTGTGGATCACAACACCACCTGCCATTTTTTTTCAAGCTGCTTGTCAGGCCCCTTGGGGTTCACACAAAAGTGAACACAACCAAATTTTTAAAAAGTACATTAACATTTAATTTAATTTGATTAAATAGGGCAAACCCCCTTTAATTAGTAATCTGCCGTAAAACTGTTCCTCCCAGAGGGTCCTTGTAGTTTGTGCACTGAGAAAGAGAGAAAAGCTCCACAGTACTTGTAAATAGATACAAGGCATCTAAACAGCTGCTTCAGTAGCTTTTGGTTAATTGTTGATATAAGGCACTGGGCTAATGGTAGGGTGCTTCTCCAAACTGGACTGTATATCTCGTTTAACTGGAGCTCATAGATTTCAATACCAATCGCTGTGTATAGTAGTAAACTTGTAAACTTAAAGACTTAGGCTTCTATAAAATGTGAGGTATAGTATTTTCCTATTGTCCATGAATTGGTGGTGATGTGGTTTGTTTATGTAAACACAGTTTTCGAGGAATGTTGCCACGCTAGGCTAAAGACTATCTTTCATATCTAGCACAATTATCCACTATGACAGCTAAATGAGTTGATAATTTGAAGATGTGAGGTTAAGTAATGTTCTTATACATGTCATATATTGCTACAGACCCTCATAGCCTTTCACTGGCCATGGAATATTTATCCCTTATTAACACTGTATGATAGAATTGAGAACTTAAGGTTATCAGGTTCAAGGTCAAGGTCAAGGTCATTTATTTGTCAAGTTAGCTTTTACTTCATTAGTTAATTTTAGTAATTAACTCATTTAGTTAATCAGTTAGTTAATCAGTAATGAGTTCATTTAGTTAATTTCGGTAATGAATTTACATCTGAGAAACATAGTGGCAAGGCATGCCATGTGGTACAGTATACTGAAATTGTTTGAACTGACTGCAGATGTTACATCAGAAATGGAGCTGTTGCAAGCTGGTATTTGTATCCTGGTATTGGTGTCTTGCCAACGTGTTGAGCTACATCTTGTATGAATTGTGCTATACAAATACAGTTTATTATTATTATTATTATTAATATTAATATTAATATTATTATTATTATTATTATTATTATTTCACTTCAGAGGAAGTGAAGGCCTTAAGGCCTTAAGCACTGCTCACAAGACATCTGTGAACATGATCCCTGCACTGGCCGAGGAGAAAAAAACAGAAAGACACCCTATTACTCACAGCGAGAGGTTTAGGGAAGACATGATAACAGGTAGGTTCATCCATAAGCCTCAGTGGCTTAAAGTCGACCATTTAAAAGTATTGATTGCCTGCAATCTCTATGGGCAGCGCTGTGGAAAATAACTGAATTATTTAAAGAGGGGAGGCCAGGGGAGATCCTCGCACATATTAAACATCAGATTTACAGTGGCGCCCAAATCCCTGACTCAGATTCGCCGAAGCAGAAGCCATTATTCTTGCCTCTGTGGCATTGACTAACAAAGGGGACCCGTCTTATGGGGAGGTGCAGGCTGCTGCTGCCGGCTGCCTGCTTTGGCTGCAAACACACAAACAAACAGCAACACGGGAGCGCCTGGAAGATGCCTGTGTGAATGTGTGTGTCTGTGTGTGAGTGTGTGTGTCTGTGTGTGTGTGTCCCTGCTCATGTGGGTGAGTGTGTGTGTAATATGTGTCTGTGTGTTTCTGTTGTGTGCCACACAATCTGTGTGTGTGTGTGTGTAATGTGCCTGTGTTTCTGTTGTGTGCCACACAATCTGTGTGTGTGTGGGGGGGGGTGTCTGTGTGAATGTGTGTGAGTGTGTGTGTCTGTGTGTGTATGTCCCTGCTCATGTGGGTGAGTGTGTGTGTAATATGTGTCTGTGTGTTTCTGTTGTGTGCCACACAATCTGTGTGTGTGTGTGTGTGTGTCTGTGTGAATGTGTGTGTCTCTGTGCGTGTGTGTGTGTGTGTATGTGTGTGTGTGAGAGTGTGTGTGTAATATGTGTAATATGTGTTTCTGTTGTGTGCCACACAGGGGTGTATGTGTGTGTGTGTGTGTGTGTGTGTGTGTGGAAAGCAGAAAGGGAGGCTACACTAGCAAAGGGTCCTCTGGTTATAACAGCAAAGAGATGTGAGTAAAGCTAAATGTGCCCCCAAGCTCCTGGTATGAAGGCGACGGGGCTACCCTCGCACGGAAACAGCACAATACACTCCGCGGCTCATTCCTCGGGGGTCACTTGATGCACAGACTTCTTTATATCCTGTGAGAAAAAACAAGCACAGCCATTGGTAAACCCGGGCTATGAAATATGAAAACATCTGTGGAGCAATAAAAGCATCCGCATCCTCTGCTGTGGTTCAGCTATGTTTCACGTGTTTGTAAAGCACAGCACAGCACAGGACACACAGGCAGTGAAGGGGAAAAAAGAAGTACCTTTATAATTTAGCTTCAAATGAACGTCCCCCAGTTAAATAGACTGGCTTACTGAAAGTCATAAGAAAATAAATGTTGCTATTAGTTTTGGACAGTGCATCACGCAAATGTTTTAAGTCTGTTTGGAAGGGCTTTTACCAATGGGAGGATTATCTCGATTTTTCATCTTTAGCTTCAACGAGCCACAGCATCCTCCTCCTCCTTTATCTCCCTGGCAAATCCCCCACTTTTGCGAGAGTGTTTGCTCACTTGCCTGACAGTGATCTTGTTAAAATCTTTAATTTACTCACTGGGCAAGGTTGTGTTATTGTTCTCTTACGAAAGAGCTCTATCAGCGGGAGGCAAAGAGGTTTTTGGGAACCTGACTATAAAACAAATTTCCTGAGCCCCGCAAGCGTGCTGTAAGGAATATGAATTCTTCTCATACTTAGGTATAATGTAGAGCACATGTAGAGCAATCTTCGCTATGAAGAATATGTATTTCCTATATGTGTGTCCTACCTGTATTGGGTAATCTGTATTTCTGGGCAGTACTTAAGTACAATGTCGAGCATGTGTAGAGCAATCGTTGCTATGAAGAATATGTATTTCCTATGTATTTCCTATGTGTGTCCTACCTGTATTGGGTAATCTGTATTTCTGGGCAGTCTGATGTGTGGGCAATGTGGTTCATTCTCGAGAGACATACTGCAGATGAAGCCTGTAGAACAGTGTTAGGTAGGTGCAAAGCCATATCGCCTTGCTTTGCTGGCAATCTTCTGAACCGTCATTTACGACATTTTTTTTTTCCAACATAAAATATCTGCTAGACTTTATGGGCCAGCAGCCCTGTCTAGTCTAGCCTTGACTGCGAAAAGAAAAAAAAAACAAAAGTAAGATAGGGGGAAGAGAAAGCACAGACATGGTAGATGATCCAAGAATAATTCAGAGTAAGTCCTTGATATTGATAACTGGGGGGGCTAGGCCTAGCGAAGCGGCCTGCGCAGCAAATTGCATTAATCTCAGGCTGCTGTATATCACATCACTTATCATGATGCTAGCCCAGATAGCGTCGCCCCACCGAAGCTGTCTCACATGGAATGAAGCCATAAAATACAAGGAGCTTTTTTTTCATTTTCTATTCATTTTTTTACACCCCCAAATCCCATACCTCACATCCTTCTCGTCTTGTTTTTTTCTTTCTGACTAAAAAGGCAACAAAATAAGAAATTGTGCTTGCGGAAACAAAATGATGTCATGCAGCCAAAACCAGACAGTCACACACATACACACACACACACACACACATACACAAACACACACACAGCAGGCACACAATTACACACACACACGCACACACACAGACTAAAAAGTAGGTGTGTAAGTACTACTTAGTCTTCGTACAGCTTAATCTGAGTTTTTAATGTGTCCATGGCAACCCTTAGACCAATAACGGCATGATTTCATTAATGAATATGAAGTCATTCATAACCTACAGTGAGGCTCTCCGCCTCTGGCTTTATCTCTGTCTCTGTGGAAATGAATTTTTCAAACGACAACACCACCACCACCACCACAGCGACAACAACAACAACAGTAGCGGCAAAGAGCACCTCGAAACGTTCCCCTCGCATCCTTCAAAGTGTCTTTCGCCATGTTTCGCGAGCCTGACCTCTCTCATGCGGCGCTCGCATTCGCGAGAAAGTGTGGAATTTACAATCAAGAGGTGCCTTGTGTTGCTGGCACGGGGGATCCATCATGCTCAAACTGCTATTGATGTGAATGTCAGGAACAGGGGCGGCAGCGGGATGGGGGGAGTGTGTGTGTGTGTGTGGGGGGGGGGGGGGGGGAGTAATCGGGAGGGGGGGGGGGGTGGTGGTAGGAGCTGGAGAGGGCCGTGCAGTAGCTCCCTGGGCCCTTCCCTTCGCCGTGTGGCTGAGGAATGCACAACAAAGCACTCACAGTAATTAACCCAGAGCCCCCCCAGCCCCCCAACCACCGACTAGTGAGATCACTCTGATGAGGCCAGACACGGAAGGGGTTGGGTAGGGTTGTGTGTGTGTTGGGGGGGTTGTGGGGGGGGGGGGGGTGAGAGGATGGGGGTTATGAATAAGGGAGCAGGGAGAAAGGAGAGGAGTGAGATGAGGGGGGGTGCAGGGAGGAGAGAACTACGAAAGGGAGAAGAGGGAGGAGAGAGTAAGGAGGACAGGAAGGGAGATGGATAGAGGGATGAATGAGGGGAGGTGAGAGGAGGTGAAAGAGCTTCAGAGGACAAGGAGAAGGAGGAAGAAGGGAAGAAGGGAAGGAGAAAAGAAAGTAAAGATATGAGGAGAGGAGTAACGAGTGGAGCAGGGAGAGAGGAGAAAGGAGAAAGGAGAAAGGAGAAAAGAAAAGAGGAAAAGAGAATGCAGAGTAGTACTGGGAGAGGGTGAACTTAAGACAGGGGGGAGATGAGAGTTTAGGAGAGGAGAGGAGAAGAGAGGAGATGAGAAGGAGAAGAGGGGAAAGGAGAGGAGAGAGATGAGAGTTTAGAAGAGGAGAGGAGAGGAGAGGAGAGGAGAGAAGAGTTTTGGAGAGGAGAGATGAGAGTTAAAGAGAGGAGAGATGATAGTAGATGAAAGTTTAAAAGAGGAGAGGAGAGGAGTACAGAGTTTAGGAGAGGAGAAGAAGAGAGCAGAAGAAGGGGTGAGGGTGGAAGGAAGGGTACACAGCTGTAAACTCCTCCGGTTTTAATCAGAAAGATATTGCAGCGGGTCAGAAGAAAAATGAAGGGGTGGTGGTGGTGTTGGGGGGGGGGGGGGGTAGGATGAAGGATGGGGCGCCTGTGGATGGAGAAGCCTGGCTGATAATTGCCGCTATTGCAGAGATGGGGAGCAACCTGCTAGCTTCACTCCATCACGCTGGCCTGGTGCTCTCCAGAATCCCTTTTTGGAGATTTTCAACTTTAAAATCTGGCTAGAGACAGACAGCTGAGGATGGAGTTCAACTGGAGACAATAGGAGCCTTTGTTGGAGGGTGCCTTTACAACAACAGCAGCAGCCTGCCACCACACTCATTTATTCACGGATCTGTGTTGATGTGTGTGTGTGTGTGTGTGTGTGTGTGTGTGTGTGTGTGTGTGTGTGTGTGTGTGTGTGTGTGTGTGTGTGTGTCTGTCGGTCTGTCTGTCTGTCTGTGTGCCTCTGAAAGATGTATAGTGCAGTGCAGTGCTACTACAGTCTACTACTTGGATCATGTAGACTCATATCTCACAGTGCAGTGAGGAAGTCTCCCCCCACTGAAACAACTGCTGCAGAAGGTCGCGATGAATCATCTTGTGGTGGGTGATTCAAAACAAATCACCGATGAAGCACGAAGGGGGAAATAATGAAGAATGATTCTGTGGCTGTGCCACCTCATTGACACGGGTGGGTGTCGGAGTGGAGGAGTGAAGGGGGGCACCTTGGCAACGCATTAAAAAGCTGCATTAAAAACTGACACAGTTAAATTGGCAATGGCACGGTCAAGTCGAGTCAAGAGTATCCGTTATATGGGTGTGACCGGAGGGACAATAAAATTGTGTTGGACAAGATAAATGACACATGAGTCACTTGTATATATCTGTTATAGATATTTATAAAGTAACACAGTAATTAAATAAAGTTAAACTAGTGAAGGACTAATTCTTGACACTGTGTATAAACAGCATGGTGTACAGCTATACACAGCAGTAACTACACACAAATACAGAGCAACCAAGTAACAAATTGATTAGTGTAGCAATGCATATGGAGGTGATTACACGTACATAAAAGTAAGGAGTCACGTCGTGATGGCCTGATGATAAAAAAAATCATGATGTCAATCCCGGGTTCAAAAAGTAAAAACGTTTTCCTTCTATAACAGGTGACTTCACTGAGTAGCTGATCTATCTGTCTTGAGTGCTCATTACGATCAGCTGATTCAGAGCTGGTCGAATCAAATTTGTAGCAGGGTTTTTACTTTCTGAACCCAGGATTTGATTGACACCTCTGGCCTTGGTCACATGGTCTACAGATGCACTGGCCCCCTAAGTGCCAGTGTCAAACCCAGTGCCAGTGCTAATGCCAGTGGTGATGGCCATGCCAATGCCAATGCAGTGGCCCAGACTGGCAGCAGATGAGCGGCAGGGCCAGAGCCATCACAGCCCCGAGCCTGGTTAATGATGACCTTTCACAAACAACGGGGTAAACAACAATTATGTAGGAAGAGGGGGGGCGGGGGGGACCCGCGCGTGTGACATTTTGGGCCGATTTGCCTGCCATCACACTCATTTATTCACGGGTCTGTGTTGATGTGTGTGTGTGTGTGCGTGTGTGTGTGTGTGTGTGTGTGTGTGTGTGTGTGTGTGTGTGTGTGTGTGTGTGTCTGTGTGTGTGGTTGCATCTGGTCCATCACATTTAACATACGTTTAGCTCCTGGGAATGATAATCAGGCAGCCTCATTCATCTTTCAGTATGAGCTTTAGTCAGTGTTTAGGAAAACAAACAGATTATTAATGTGAGTGTGTATGTGTAAATGTAGTGCTGTTAATGCACCCCCTCCCCAGACACACACACACACACACACACCACTCCCCCACACACCCAAGATGAAGGTTGCTCATCATTAAAGATTAATAGTGAATAATCTGGTCATTAATAATGTGAACAGACAGTGTATAATGTGTCTTGTTTACACTGCGAGGGCGATAATCGTCGTAGGGGCGAGGAGGGCATATTAGATGGAGGACAAGGCCGGCGGGGGGGGGGGGGGGGGGGTGAGAAGGCTGGGGGGTTGAGAAGGGGGGGGGGTGGATGGAGGTAACAAAATGGAGAGAAAACACTGCGAGGGTGATAATCGTCATAGGGGCAAGGAGGGCATATTACATGGAGAACAAGGCCGACTGGGGGGGTGGGGGGTGGGGTGGAGGAGAAAGGGGGGCGGGGGGTGGATGGAGAGAACGAACAAAATGGAGGGAGAAAAAAAACCGCGTCTCTCCCACGCGGGAGCGAGCCAATCAGCCGTGAGCAAGCAGCGCGGGGCCTGATGACTCATCAAGTGCCGCACGAGTTTTTCAGAGCGAATTCTGCAGCTTCTGCTCATTTGGACTTCCTGTGTGCTTGCATCTGCTTGCTATGCCCCTTGGGAATACAGCTGGGCACTGGCCTACATGGAACAATATAGAGAGAATGAGAGAAAAAAGAAAAGGATGGGGATGGGGATGGGATGGGATGGAGGGGTGGGGGGGGGGTAGTGAAAGAAAATAGGAGAAAACACACAGACACATATGCATGCGTTCACATATACACACGCATGCACACACACACACACAACAACAACAACAACAACAAACAGCACACACACACAAACACATACACACACACACACAAACACATATATACAGACACACACACACACAACACACAACATTCATACACACCACATACTCGTACACACACACACACACACAGACACACACACACACACACACACACACAATAAATGTAGCCATTTTTCACTTGTGTGGTGTGATGCAAGGACAAGTGTTTGCCTGTGTTACCAGAGCGCACTACCTCTGTCTCACACACACACATAAGGGTGTGCATATCGCTACTGACGGTATACTGCTAGCAGTGTGTGTACTGTATATCACTACTGTGCTGTACATATGCATCCGTGTGATGGAATGCACGTTGCATAGTGCATACCTCTGCAGAACGCAATGATATATCAGCTGCACAAGGGGAACAGGATGGGGCCACTGTACTGTACTGTACTGTACGGTATTGCAAAGTCACCCAGCGGGGTTTGGGGATCGTACTGTGTTCCTGTGGCGTGGTACTGTACTGTAGCAGCAGCACCGGGGTGGGGTGACCTATATCAGTAACACAATAGACACAACAGTGTTCTTCTTCATTAGCTGGGGATCCTAGTCAGGGGCTGCTGTCAGGGCCGCTAGCAGGGCTATTAGGCTCAGTTAGAGCTCAACTCCTCACACACACGCTACGCTAGCTCACTGGGGACGATTAGCATATTGAGCCTATCATGGAGCAGAAGCAAAGCCTCAGTCGGATTCATAATTCCTGAAGAGTGCAGACATTTTCAAAGGTCCTCTCAAATTGTGATACCCCTCTAATTAGTTAATTTCACTCCTTCAGGGAGAAAGACACCGCAAAGAGACTGGAGTGATTTGTCAGCCCATTTTCATTCTCTCTCTTCCTCCTTCTTATCCTCCTCATCCTCTTCTCTCATGCTCTCCCTTTCTTTCCTTCAAATCCATCCCCCCAATGATTCTTCACCCCATTTCTTCCCTCTTCTTCCTCTTCTCTCTTGCTCTCTCCTTTTTCACTGCTTCCTCCAAATCCATCCCTTCATCCTCCACCAACCCCCCAGAACAATTCTTTACCCCATTTTCCCTCTTCATCATCTCCTCACTTGCTCTCTATTTTTTTTCTTCCTCCAAATCCATCTCATTATCCCCTATCACCCCCACCCCCCATAATGATTCTTAAAAAGCATTCTTTTCCCTCCTCCTCCTTCCCTTTTTACTTTCACTCATCTACCTCCAAATCCAACCTTCCACCCACCCCCATACCCACTTCTACCCCCCCACCCCCCCAAACAGAGAGGCCTGTGTCAGGGACCCCCATACCCACCCCCCATACCCCCTCCCCAACCCCAACCATCCCTGACACAGGCGTCTCTGGGGCCCCTCCAATCTGTGTGATAGCACTAAGCACCAACACCTCCACAATGATTCCCACCACCCATAGCCCCATACCCACCCCCCATACCCCCTCCCCACCACCACACAGGCGTCTCTGGGGCCCCTCCAATCTGTGTGATAGCACTAAGCACCAACACCTCCACAATGATTCCCACCACCCATACCCCCCATACCCACCCCCTATACCCATACCCCGCCACCACCACCATCCCTGACACAGGCCTCTCTGGGGCCCCTCCAATCTGTGTGATAGCACTAAGCGGGACAAGCAGATGTCAACCCTCTGCTGACCCCACCAATTATCACCCTGACTGGGAGCTAATGACACAAGTCCTATTCGCTGGTGTCAGTTTGCAGCTGAACGGGGGCCAAGCCGGCCTTTCATCCTCGCCTGTAGGTCTTATCAATCTCTCTTATGTCATATCAAATCGGAGCCCCGAGTGCAGGGAATCCTGGCCCCTTTCAAGGTGGGGGGGTTGGGGTTGGGGGTTGGTTGTGGGGGGGGGGCAGCATTGATTTATGTTATCTGTGTCGTTGAGGCTGGACAGCCTCTAGGGGGGAAAAAAGCCTTGATTTGCTTCCAATTAAAGAGATATTTCTTGAATCAAGGTCAGTTTCTGCTGGACATGCTGTACAGTGCAGTGAGGCACTGAGGCAGAGGCAGAGGCAGAGACAGAGGCAGAGGCAGAGGCAGAGGCAGTGCAGGTGAAACTATCACCACATAACCACTCACAGCTTGTCAGCTTTGCTGGAAGAGTGTTTGTGTGTGTTTTTCTCTTCTTTTTGGGGGAAGTAGGGGGGGAATAGTTGGACATGCTGGAGGTAGACAGCAGCGGTAATTCGATGCCTCTCTTTTTTTTTGCACAAGCTGCTGCTGCCAATCGAAAAATGTGGAGTTTATCCCCAAAAGGCCCGGCGATCATTGTGGTCTGCACGAGGCAGGCAAGCAAGTGCTGACATGTACGGACAGGCGAACCTAGCGGGGGGGTTGGGGGGGGGGGGGGGGGTGCTCGCTAACTCTCCGCACTCTCGGCCCGGAATGGCCCAGGCCTGTCCAGAATTTTCTGTGGAGTTGCCTGCTGTCTTCTGCCTTGCTGAAGTGGACAACTTCTCTTGTTGCTAAAAACGTGAGGTTGCTGAAAGAGGGGAAGAACGGCCGGTATAAATAGCCGTATTTCACAAGGTCAGCACGCTGCTCTCGGGGGGTTGGGGGTGGGGGTGGTGTTGGGGGAAGGGCTGGGGGTGAGGGTGGGGGTGGGGGGGCTGTGCTCTGATCAATGATGTTAATGCCGGGGTCACGGCATGTCTGATATCAGCACGAGGGGTGGAGGTGGGTGGTGAAGGGCTGGATGTGGGTGGCTAGGGGTGGCTAGGGGTGGAGGTGGGTGGCTAGGGATGGGAGGTGGGTGGCTGGGGGTGGAGGTAGTTTTGGGTGGGGGTGGGGGTGGTGGGAGTGGGGTGGGGGTGTGCTCTAATTCATTGCTTGGAAAGATGAGCTCATGAATCCTGGCAGAAGTGTGATTTAAAGACTGCATCCCTAAGGGCTGGCCAGCCAGACTTTTTGACATTCGCCATAAAGATCCGACCCACAGAGTCTCTCTGTCTGTCTGTATGCCTGTCTGTCTGTCTGTCTGTTCATCTGTCTCTCTGTCTGTCTATCTGTATGCCTGTCTGTCCATCTGTCTGTCTCTCTGTTCGTCTATCTGTCTGTCTGGCTGTCTGTCTGCCTGTTTTTCTGTCTGTTTATCTGTCCGTCTGTCTGTCTGTCTGCCTGTCTGTTTGTCTGCCTGTCTGTTTGTCTGTCCGTCTTTCTGTCTGTCTATCTGCCTGTCTGTCAGTCTATCTGTCTGTCTCTGTCCGTCTATCTGTCTGCCTGTCTGTCTGCCTGCCTGCTTTTCTGTCTGTTTGTCTGTCCATCTGTCTGTCCGCCTGTCTCTCTGTCTGCCTGCCTGTCTGTCTGTCTGTGCATCTGTTTATCCGACTGTCTGTCTGTCTGTTTGCGTGTCCATCTGTCTGCCTGTCATAATCTGGCCCCAAACAGGGCAGGCCAAATTGTGTGCCGTGCAAAATAGCCATCTAACTACGCTGCATTCAGGGGGCAGCCAATCCCGGGATAGCACGACAGGGAAATAATTCTGCACGGAATGAAATTTGTTTACTTCAGGGCACATAATGACTTGGCCGTCTCGTCTCCTGGAAAAGGCAAAGCTGACAGCTAAAAAAAAATAAATAGCAGTCCAGTGGAATTAGCAGTCCAGTTCTGGAACTAAAAAAGCATGTCTGATGGAGGCAGGCAGGCACGGGACCAGTCATCTGTAAAATGCCCTATTCCCTCTGCCGTTCCACAGCAAAACCGCAGAACGACATCACACTCATCCACGGCACATGCCAATCAACTGCATCAAAGAACACTCTTTAATCTTTCTCGACTATGTGATGCTGTGAAAGTGCAATTTTATGGCGATTACGTCTCAGGTCCAAGAAAACCAGCCTGGTTTGATGCACGCACGCCAAGAGGTAACCAGCTTTAAGAGTGATTGAGGACGGGGGGGGAGAGAAACAGGGCTCCCACCAGGCCAATAAAAAGGCAGTGAGCAGCCGTGACCTGGAAGCAAACAGACAATAATGTACATCACATTGTGGGCAAGCAATTGGAGTGGAACTGATGGATTCTTGCAGCGTTGCCCCTGTTGGCATGCAATATGCGTCAGACGGTCAGTAACGATCTATAGGCGCGCTGTCTGTGGCCCAGCTCGCACGAAAGCCGGGCTCATTTTTCTACGTTTGTTGTTGCTGCAGTCATCGAAGACAACTTGTAAAATATTGCGGGGAAATTTGTTTGAGACAGCAAGAGAAAGCGCCTGTAATCTCCGTCACTCAGCTGCAACGTGAGATGTTTTGGCAGCGTAGTTTAAACCACGAAAAAAAAAAGACAGTGGATTTATGGCAGACCGAGGTGCCTTAAGACAGTAAAAACAATAATGACAGGTAGTCCGTCTTCTGCATTTCCCCCATTTAATCCAATCTTGAAGGCGCTGCACCACCAGGTTCCAAAAACAAACAAACAAAAAAAAAACAAAAAAAAACAGAGAGAGAGAGAGAAAAAACAATCAGACACTCTGAATGTGAAGTACACTCAAACACACCAAAGCTTAAGCTCAATAGCCGCATAACACCATAAAACCAGGTGTATTAGCCCACTCATCCACTCATATATTAGCCCACATAACACACACAAAAAAAAAATTTCAAAGGTGTTGAGTGAATATTCAGATTTAAACCCCCACCCCCCCCCCCCGTTCCCGCTCTAAACACCTGGGGGAGATGTAATTGTATCCTTCTCAGCCGAATAATACAAGCAGACTAGTGCTCATGAATAATTCAGCCGCCATCCTCGCCGCTGTAGTTCAAATTAGAGGTCATCGAGCAGCTCAAGGCAGGCCGGTGTTATCCCGACCCAGGGGACCAGCGCGGCTACAGGAGTTTGCAGAGACACATAAAACTTTCATTGTATTTACAAATGCAGCCATATGCCTTTGCCATCTGACACACTCGTTTAACAGCTGTATTGATCTTTTCATTCATTCTTCGTCCTTTCAGTAGCCTTCTCCTGACTCTTTCGTCTTTCTTTCTTTCTCTCTCTCTCTTATATTCTTTCTCTCGCTTTTCTGCACGAAAGTCATTCCTGAATTCTTTGTCCTTCTCTGTTGTACTCTATCTCTTTCTCTTTCTCTCTCTCTTTCTCTTTCTCTCTCTCTCTCTCTCTCTCTCTGTCTCTCTGTCTCTAAGTGTATCTAAGTGTTTTTCTCTCTTCCCTGTTTCTCTGCATGTGTTGAACAAACCCTGTGTTCTCCAGGTGTGTACATACACACAAGTTATTACTCTGTGCACCTGACATTGATCATTGATTGCGTTTTTTTGTTCATCACACCTCACAGTGTCGCAGCAGGCCCTGTAATTCCACCAGAGTGCCATTAGAGACAGTGACAAGTTCATTTTTCTCGGCCCCTGGAATAAATGTAGTGTCTGACGTTAATTTGCAAAGGGCCTGAACTAAAGGTTTTGGATGTGACAGGACAGGAGCCTGCTACTGGCACAGCAGTGCTGTCTGGGTAGACTGGATGGACTGAGATCCCTACTGTAGGTCTCGTACACAGACAAAGTCCTGTATATTTTAAAAGCAGACATTTGTTCATGCATTTTGGCCTTGCATTTGCATGTAAACTGTGTTATGTCATGTTATGTTATGTTATGTTATGTTATGTTATGTTATGTTATGTTATGTTATGTTATGTTATGTTATGTTATGTTATGTTTACTTATTCTGGTTTGTGTTAACTTAGATATTTTTGAAAAACAATCTCACGTACAAAGTTACTTTTGAAAACAGAGAAAGAGAAAAATACATTTTCTAAATACCTAGCTATGTGTGGGAGGTCCTAGTTTTGTACATAGGTCTAGAGTACCTTACGTTAGACACGACGTTGACCTCAGCAAGGAATTACGTAATTGCCTTGTCGTCGCCTGAAAGCTCACACACCATTGGTCTGCTGTGTCTGCTGTGATTTCTGACATTATCTTCCTATACACAGCACACGTTGGTGCTGACATGATCCAAGGTGAGCTTGTTCGGCTCTCTTATCGTATCCTCTTCACGCCCGACCTGGGCCCCCGCCCGCGCCCGCGTCCCGTGCTACG
Organism: Setipinna tenuifilis; assembly: GCA_030347295.1. NCBI lineage: Eukaryota > Metazoa > Chordata > Actinopteri > Clupeiformes > Engraulidae > Setipinna > Setipinna tenuifilis. Next base: position 5,805,127 of record CM059288.1, on the reverse strand, counting down.
ATAAAACCCGTTCGTCACAAGGACAGAGGCAGTGGAACGGACACTGGACCCGACCGCTGCGATGGTGGCGGGGGAGCAGGGCTACAATTTATCAGTCTGGCTAAATTAAGGAGATTGCAAAATCTAGTCCCTCTCCTGCGAATATGAAGAAATGTGGCTCTTAATGTGATTGGTGGAGGTAGCTCTGCCATCACTCAAGGTTAGGGTTGGTTGCAGGGAGCTACTCTGCGAGTGTGTGGCTCTCCGTGTGTGTGTATGGGTATGTGTATGTGGGTGTATATCCATGTGAAACAGTATGTCTATGAGTGTGAGTGTGTGTGTGTGTGTGTGTGTGTGTGCGTGTGTGTGTGTGTGTGTACGTGTGTGTGTGTGTGAGAGAGAGAGCGAGAGAGAGAGAGTATGTCTATCCGTGTGTATGTGTATGTGTGAGTGTTTATAAGTGAGAGAGAGATACATACACAGAAACAGAGAGAAAGGCTATGTGTGTGTGTGTGCATGTGTGTGTGTGTGTGAGTGTGTATATGTCTACTACAAGAGGGGATTTGTTGAGGATGCCAGGCAAGCATCAAAGGAGTAGTGTAAAATGGGGGTGAGGTATACCTGTTAAAATGTGAGAGACACAAGTTTGCCTCTCTTTCCGCTCGTGCAGCGGATAATCCCAGTGATTTCTTGTTAAATATAATGAACAGAGAGGCGCCACCGCCAGAGACACGCCAGAAGTCTCTCCCCGCGGACTTAGAGGGCTTTTCTCTGCACACAGGCTACTTTTGAGGGATTGGCGCGGCGCCAGGCTTATGCGCCGCGATTTCACCTCACCTCAACTCAACTCAGCCTGGTGTTAGCTCTTCTGGGCTGGCTCTGCTTCACTTGCCAAGAGCATCTCACCTTCCTGCTCCCACTGCCTCACAAAGCACGCCAGGGTCTCTCAGTTTTGGATGAAATACCTTCCTCTAGAGAGAGAGACACAGCCTTTTTTTCCTGACTGAAGACTACCCAGCATCCCCAAATTGCATTTTTTCCCTTGTTTGGTACTGTAAACATAAGGGCACACCTGGTGTATATACACGGAGCAGAGTCGCAACTGATGAAATCATTTAATGCGGCTTTGTGATGCTTTAAGGGGAACTGGGGCAGTGACACTTTTAGTGCCGAGCCCAAAATCTTGCTGCTGGTAGCATATTTATGCCTTGCCCACTTTCTGCCCACTTCTTTTCACTTATTTATGACCCTTTTTGACATCAGGGCGATAATTTCCTGTTCTGCAAGGACAGATCGACCAGGTCCAGAAGAGAGAACATTTGGTTACATCAGCAGGAGTTGTTTAGATGATTTCCAAATGTTACGTGCTTTAAACTGGCCAGCAGTGGACATTAGTACAGGAGGTATGTCCAACACAAGTGCTGTTAATGTATAATGAATGAAAAACACAGAAGCTAAGAGGTGAACAACTGAAATTGTACAAGTGGCCTCATAGGCGTCTATTCGGCTATTATTAGCAGCTTTACGGTAATGTGCGGCTATTATTTGCAGCTTTACGGTAATAGCATGTTTATAATCTCCTTTTTTGGCAAGGACAGACCTACCCACTTTATTATCACAAGGAAAGACCTATCCACTTTATTGTGATGAGCACAACAAAATCCCTTTAGAATAATTAATTAAATGTAACACATGAAAACTGTAAAAGCGACTCATATATTTGAGTCGTTTTTACAGGATTTTTTCTTTGACCTTGACATCACTTATGACCTTGACATTACTCCAACTCATTTGAGTTCCTGGCAGCCAAGAGCACTGGGCCTACTCTTTGGGCAACAAGAACCTGAATCTGACTAATGGGGCTTTTGCGAGGCCAATCAGACATCAAATGATTTTGACGCCATTTTAGCTGCCATTCAGCCAGGCCTAACAAACAGATAAACTAAATAAATAAGACTTAGCATCGGATTGGTTGTCATTTATTGTGCAGTTTGAGCATTGGAAAAACATCCAATTGAAATGTGTGTCGTGTTGTGAATAACTATGATAAATTATATAGTGTCTGCTGTGCTTTAGGAGGGAAGTATAGCCATGGAGTAGGGAGCATAAAGGATCCCTGCTGCGTGTTCAACTATGCTACATGTAATATTCATTTGAAACAATCTACCAGTTGCTATGAGAGTAGGGTCATTCCGCTCTACCTTTTAGAAGCTTGTGAAGACTCTTTTTTTCCGAGAGTACTTCTCTTCCAATCAAAACTAACCTCCACTCACCTGTCACCTGTAACCTTCACTCACCTGTCCTGTAACCTGGCTGTGACTTTGTTACATCTATGCTTACTCTGTTCTCCTCTGCATATCTGTAACTTGTTTATGTTTTCTATTGTAAGTCACTTTGCATAAAATCATCTGCTAAGTGCAATGTAATGTATTGTGTAATTTGCTTGGAGAAACATCAACATTAGGCCTATGACATCTGTATAGCCAAATGTTTTCTATGACAACTGATTTTGAGAAACATCTATGAGTCCAATGATATCAGTAGGATATACTATTTGATGCCTACTTCTATAAAACATTAATATGAGTCTTGTGACGCCTGAAGAACATGCTGTATGTCATGTGTCTCGCCAAATCTTGATTTTTGACTGACTGGTGGTTAGAGATAGCCTGGTAAACCAGGTCCTCATATTTTATTTCGTACAGAGGGTCTGAATCTGAAGTGAAGTACAAGGGGCTGGTTTACCAGGCTGGGTTAAAGAGACTCTGTATCTGAGTTCTTGTCAAAATCCTGTGATCACTAACACTGAAGTATACAGTATCTCTCCGTCTTAGAGGTACGATATGTAAGAAACTGGTACTGCAATCAAATTCAGACTGACTGATTCATTCAGAATCATTTAAAAGCATTTGCCCCTTCACAAAACATACAATCAAAACCTTTAGAACTTGCAGGCTGTAAATCCTAAAAATGCCAATATTCTGACTGTACTATTGTTGTCAGTGAAGTCAACTTGTCTTATTTCAGGGCCATTCTAAAACTACTTGCCATAA
>CM059288.1:5747095-5794595 GCA_030347295.1 Setipinna tenuifilis | reverse complement strand
ACATTCTAATATATTATAAATTCTTGAAAAGATATAAGTAAATAACATATGTTACTATCTGGCTTTGGTGGATGTGACTCCCAATGCTTTGGTGGTAAAATTTTACAAATTGCAAAATCTCCCACAGCACCACAGGTTAACTTCCTTAACCACGAAACCGTTACAGCCACACAGCCGTCTTATTCAACATGTAGTCCGCTGACATGAAGCACACTCCCCCACACGACACGGGAGCTCGGAGGTTATTCCTCCTCTCCGCAGCCCTGCTCGGCTCGGCTCAGTTGGCGTGGCTCCTCTCTTTAATCAGCCCGCCCCGCCATGTGACTCTCTCCGCTCCCCGTCAGAGAAGAGCAGAGCAGAGCAGGGCTGCGGGCATTAGAAACGGCATCACGTTTCAATGGACAATTCGGACGGGATGGGACTGCGCTCTTGACGTGACGGACTGCACAATGGCACAGCCACAGCCAGCCTTGCGCTTAGATGGGTTCTACTACTATCAAGCAACAAATTGCTTGGCGGAAAGAATACGCACAAAAAATAAAAAATAAAACTATAGCAGAACATCAAGGAATAGTTTTAAAATGGGATTTGTAAGACACACACACACACACACGCACACACACACACACAAATACACACCTCGTTTTCACTTTATAAAGAACATTTAGAAATTATTCATTCGTTACTCATCCATTATTCATAATTCATTTTTGGTGTCTGAATTTGGAGAAATTGTGAAAAAGGTTTAAGAAGCTCAGAAAAGCTTGCTTACGCTCGTCTACAACATTAAACTGTCTCTACGCTGAATGCACACACTTAGCTACAATTGGCAGTAAAACCCAGCCAAATTCTCTCACTGTGTTGAGTGCGATACCCCACACCAATAGCGATGCCAAGCCAGGGACCCAAGTACTTGTCTGAGTTTCAGTGTAGACCAATGATATAGGAAGAGCGGCTGCAGGCATGTGCACTTGCACAGTAGTGATTCATTCTCATAGCCTTAAGATTCCCAGGGACCGTTTCCCATGCATTGGTCTTGGCATTCATCTAGATAACGTGTTCTTAGCCTATAGGATTACCTTAACTGAGGTTAATAATAATTGTTAATTATTGTTAATAATTGTTTCATTTTTTTGCGTCGAGGAAATCATTAATTATGTTGTGAATGTGTTCACGTCTTATCAAATATAAGGCAGTGTAGCTGCAGCCTGTACTGCACAGTGATGGGTTTCTGAGCCCAGTTAAACTAGCAGACGGTAAACTAAGTTTGATGCATGGGATAACCATGCATGGCGTTAGCATCCTAAGTGAATCACCACCACCACTACTGAAATCTTTTGTGCTGCAGTCTTGGACCAATGGCAAGCGGGCTGTGGGCGTGTTCAGAAAGGTGAGCTGCTCTTTGGAGTTTAGTAAATGACTGCAGCAAGATGCACAGGAGGATCGACTGTGGCTGCTGAGCTCCGAAGCAATGGGACAAATAACAACTCTTTTGTGATTATTGCGAGGATTTTGAAAAGGGGCAATGAAGATCAACATGAAACCGAAAACGTGTCGCGTCTCGTAAAAAAAACCCAGGCAGACAATGGAACTAGCTTCATGCAGCGCTAACAGCTACTCACCCTTGGGAGGAAATAAAATTTTACCTGCAGGAGAAGAACAACACACAGCAACGCCGGGATACAAACAACTGCGTGTGGCTTGAACAAATCACCAATTCTGGTATGCACTTAAGCCGACGCGCAAAGAAGAAACCCTATTTTGTATGTGTTGGAGAACTTCCCAGGAATTCCTATACTCGACGGGAAACAACGAATAGTTCTAACTGCTTGGAATTTGGACTCTACAGCGCCAGCCATCCTTGCCAGTAGAGTCATTTCTGAAGAAACATGTTCAGATACCCCCTGCAAGAATCGGAGTCTGTCAGTGTTTGTAATGGATTCACAATAATGAACCTGTGAAATGTATCTCAGCTAGTTACGGCACGGTCCCCAAACGAACACTGTAAACCTGGGTGATATTCTGTGTCTGCGTCTGTCTCTGTAACTGTCCGTGGTCCTGACCAGAGAACTCAGAGAACAGACCGAGAGGCATTGCATATCGATACCGAAAATGATTCCGTTCGCCTGAATGCTCTTGAATATTTTTTTGTCGGCTTCCCTGGGGATCTGGAATCCGAACACAAGCAACAGAAGAACTGCTCACCTCGGGAGTCCCACGTCGCACAAGGAATCGTAGGCTTTCGGTGTTCTAGTGCTGTAGCTGTACACTGAACTGCAAGATGCTTCTCATGCCCACAAAAATGTACAGGGTAAACGCCCTCGGAATCTATCTGTGGGAAACTATTGTCTTTTTTAGGTAAGACACACTATTGCATGCCTCCTTCGGGCCAGTGAATTGTTGATTTTGGTATTTTCACTATTTCAAGTGGTATTCGGACGGTGCACTGCACCCCTGGTTGACAGGAAATATGACATGATTTTTTTCCTGTCCCTGTCCTGCATGAACAGTGATAAACTATCTCAATTTCTGCGTTAGCCAAGCTTTGTGTCACTTGTATTTGTTTGCGTGAACTTGCATGGGTATATTTTAGACCAATTGATACCATTCCTTCACATAGGCTATCGTTCGTTTGGTTAAGCGGTGAACTGCACTGCATTCAGATGTGTTAACTAGTGGAAAACAGCGAACACTAGCGGCTACACAGTGGTAAAGTCATATCGGCAGCGGCTGTGCTTTTTCAACAGGCATGTAGAGAAAACTAATTTAACGCGGGACAACCTTACCTGCAGTCGGACTTGTGTAGTGGACTGTGGTGAGTTTTAGTTGAATAATACATAATAAGGCTTTACTTCGGTGCTGTCAGTCACCTAGGTGCTAGATGTTGCCTTTTTTAATCCTGACACCCACACCACAACCCTTTTATTTATGTTAATGTCAAGTGCATCTTTGCATAACAGTAGCCTAAAGACATTTGAGGACCAAACCCTACATGTACATGGATTTATCCGTGTTTTCCCATTTATTTTTTGTGTGTGGTCATTTTGATGATTGATGAAGAGAGCGCGATGCTGAGGAGGGCACGTCCGGTTGAAATGTGGCAGAATTCCCCCGGTCCATGACAAAGGCTGCTCCTGCGAAACTGCCAGTGCATTATCTTAATTAGAATCCCTGCTTTGTGGAGTGTGTGTGTGTGTGTGTGTGTGTGTTTGCAGAGCCTGAGGAGGCAGTTGCTGTGCTGTTTGTCTTGGTCAGCATCTGATGAAAGATGCAACACACACCTCAGTATTTTTTTTCCAGAGAATTACAACAAAAAGGATGATGATAAGGCCTAGTCAACTGTTAACCAGCCACGTACGGTGAATATTACAGCAACGAATGTATCATTTATGGTGGAGACAGAGGGAAAAAATGAACGAGATGATTAGCCTTTGCTTTTGACAATGATCTTTATTGTTTTATTATTTTTGGCCTTTTATGCGTTTATTATGACAGGGCAGTGAAGACGTAGACAGGAAGTGAGTGTGAAAGAGAGAGAGAGAGAGATGGGATAGGGTTTGGAAATGACCCAGACCGGACTCAGACCGCACTCCGACCCGGGTAGTCGTGGGCACTTGCCCGTGTATGGTGCGGGAGCTCCAGCCACTGCACCACAGCACCCCAGATAATCTTTATTTTTAATTGATTAGTCAGAGGAGAATCCTGTTGCTGACAGCCCATGGATACAGCAGACACGGACTCACACATACACATTCATACACACACACAAACACACACACACACACACACCCCTCATACACAAACACAAACACAGACACACACACACAGACACACACACACACAAACAAACACAGACACACACACACACACACACACACAGTCTTAAGATGACATCAGAAAGGGACATCTACACGTTGCAATAACCCCCCCCTGGATAAACTATAAGGAAAAAAAAACATTTGCAAATTTCAGGGAATCTCAGACGTTAGGTTGTAATTATTTAGCATTCAGTGGTCCCCGTTTTATTTAATGAACTACAATCAGGATATTGCAGTCTCAGCTGCTGCTGCTGGACTCGGCAGTTGCTCTTAATTGATATCTCTTTCCTGGGTTCTGCCCTGGCCCCATACCTCATTGCCCATGCAGACATATTACCAAACATTGATCACCCTGTCAATGGCAATGCAGCTGAGGAATACAAATTGTACACAAACATTTTTTTTTTTCGCTGCTGCTGCTGTTGCTGCTGTTGCCTTCCTCCTCCATGTGCTGCAACCAGTGCAATTGATTTGTATGATGAGGACTTTACATTATCCATAGGTGAGGGGCGTGTGTGTGTGTGTGTTTGTTTGTTTGTGTGTGTGTGTGTGTGTGTGTGTGTGTGTGTGTGTGTGTGTGTGTGTGTGTGTGTGTGTGTGGAAAGGGGCTCTCGGCTTTGCAGTTGGATGAAATATGAGGGGCCAATGCGGCATGCCGCTAGGCAAGGCATCGCAGAGTGCTTTAGGCTTTGGCTTTTAACTACACACTTTGCCACACACACACACACACACACACACACACACACACACACACACTCACACACACACACACACAGGGGGTAATACTAGTCAAATGTGTCCCACTGCAGATGTTGTTTTGCATTGTAACAAGCAGACAAGGGCTATAATGTGACCTGGCTGCCTGAAAAAAAAGGAGAGGGCAGGAAGGGAAAGAAACTAGAGTGGTGCGTCATCATTGTTTTTCTATAGCAGCCTAATGTGCCAACACAAACGAGAATGCAAAACATCATGGCTATTTCCTGTTTCTGCTGATATCTTCTGATTCTGAAGACAATCCTCCAAAGAAAAGAGAAAATCTGTAAGTGGAACGCGCAGGCATCCAAATGGCCCTCCTAAGGACGTATATTCACTGAATTGCCTGAAAACGGTGACACCTCTAAAATGAGCCCTTCGAAAAAATGTGCCGCCCTGTTCACTACACCGAACCCCAGTAATTGCCAGTACAGTGATTCCGTCTTTTACTGCGTTGTTTTTAAGGCGGTTTTGAGGTGCATAAACAAAATGTGCATTTCACAGTGCCTGCTTTCTTTACATGCTGAATTCCTGAATGATGCCTTACAGGAATTATAAATAATCCCTGTACTCATTAGTGCTTATTCTCTTATTTTAGTTTTAGGCTTTTTATTTTATGTGGTAGCATAATATCAGGAATATACAAGAGAAATCAGCATAACAACAACCCCTCCCTCACCACCACCAACAACAATAATCATAATAAAAATCATATCATAATAATACTACTACTAATAACAATCATACTACTACTACTACTGCTGCTACTACTACTACTACTACTACTACTACTACTACCACTACTACTGCTACTACTAATAATATTAATAATAATAATGTTGCTACTACTACTGCTACTACTAATAATAGTAATATTAATAATAATAACAATAATAATAATAATAATAATAATAATAATAATAATAATAATAATAATAATAATAATAATAATAAACAACACATTAATACTTAGATAATTAATAATGACTCATTACTACTGCTACATCTGCTACTGAGGAGTAAGGCAAAGAGAGGGATTGGGATGTGGTCTTCCAGTGTTGACCAAACTGTTGTGGTTCCCCACAGCACGTCCTTCAGTTGGCCTTGCCATGGAGCAGTTGCACTGCCTACCCGTCCATTGCATCACTGTCTGTGTTATTTTCATTTGCTAGCAAACTTATCCCATTATCACCCATGATGAGGCATTTATTTACCAACGAGGTGAAGGCTTGTGTCCCTGAGTGTGACACCACCATTTGTGCCCCGTCAAGTTGAAAGTCCCCCTGTGTCATTACCCTCAGAGTCGGGGAGTGAGGCAGATAAAGAATGGACACACTGGTGTTGTGTTGTGTTGTATTGTGCTGCGTAGTGGTGTGCTGTGTTGTGCAGTGTTGTGTTGTGTTGTGTTGTGTTGTGTTGTGTTGTGTTGTGGTGTGTTGTGTTGTGTTGCGTTGTGTTGTGTTGTGTTGTGGTGTGTTGCGCTGCGTTGTGTTGTGTTGTGTTGTGCTGTCTTGTGTTGTGCTATGTTGTGTTGTGTTCTGCTGTATTGTGCTGTGTTATGCTGTCTTGTGTTGTGTTGTGTTGTGCTCTGTGGTGCTGTGCTGCGTTGTGTTGTGCTGAATTTCAGAGTTATCAGCATTTGTTTGGCGCTATGTATTTTTTATTAGCAATAATAAAAGAAGGAAGCCCTGCAGAGATGACAGTGTGGAGGAAGGGTGTGTCTGAGACAGAGGGGGGTGTCGGGAGGGGGGCGGAGAAGGGGGGAGCGGCATTGCTAAGGGCTTGCGACAAACAAAAACAATCAAACAGGGCCATGGCCTGGTGGAGTTCTCTATCTTCCCTGTAGCCGTTGGATCCGGGCAGGTTAATTTCCAAAAGGCTGATGTATGGTAATACATTATTGATCACGCGAGGGACGGGGACAGATTACAGCACCAATAAATCACCTTATCACCAATTACCAATCACTATGCCCATTCATGGAGAAAGCAAAATCAGTGATGTGGGGAGCGCCAATCAGTAAAGCAATATCGCAGCTTGACACTAGAGAGAGAGAGAAAGAGGGAGAGAGAGAGAGAGAGAGAGAGATGGATAAAGAGAGAGAGGGGGGGAAGAGAAAGAGGGAGAGAGAGAGAGAGAGTGGAAGAGAGAGAGAGAGATCGACAGAGGGGAACTCTCCCTTTCGGCATTGTTTGTGGGAAGTTTAAACACCAATAAAGAATTCATGAAGGAGGTCTAGGGGAATGACCTGTGACATGATCACAACCCAGATCTCTTCCTATTCAGTTAACCAAACACTACACTACACACATACACACTACACACTACACACTACACACTACACACACACACACACACACTACACACTACACACTACACACACACACTACACAGACACACTACACACACACACACACACACACACACACACACACTACACACTACACATTACACACACAGGCAGACAGACACACACACACACTACACACTCACACACACACTATACATTACAGACACACACACACACACACTACACACTACACACACACTACACACACACAGAGAAGCCAAAGCCGTCTGGAGGAAATTCCGGATCTGTTGCTGGGCGAGCAGCTTTGATTTCCTGAAAGCATTACAAAACACCGAGCACGAGATCAATTAGGATTCTGTTCTTCGGCGGTTTAAAGAACATAATGAGGTACACTTAGGGCTAATGATTGGAGCCTCCGCATTAAAGGACGGTGGCCCGCGAGGTCCATTTGCATATTATTTTCTGGCAGAATGCTCTGCGCTCAGCTCCTTCCTCTCCCTGCGATCCTGCCGGCTCAGCACGCCCGGCTGTCTGGGAGGCCTGCAATCACCCCGGCCAGCATTGATCTCTGACAATTACAGCAGCATCGCCGCTTTGATCACTAAAATCTCCAGCCATTAGAAACACGCCTGGCTGTGGGGGGATAGGGGGAGAGACGGAGGGAGAGAGGGAGGGAGAGAGAGGGAAGGAGGGAGGGAGGGAGGGAGAGAAAGAAAGAGAGAAAAAAACGAATGGCAAACATGCCTGGGTATTGAGAGCGGAGCGACGGAGGGAGAGAGGGAGGGAGGGATGGAGGGAGAGAAAGAAAGAGAGAAAAAACGAATGGCAAACATGGCTGGGTATTGAGAGCGGAGGGCTTTGAGTCGTGCTCTGCTAAGTGTTTGTGTTTAGCGATACAACACAGATTACAGAGGCAATGGGAGAGGGCTGAAAGGAGGAGAGAGATGAGAGAGAGAGAAAAAACAGAGAGAAAGAAAAAGAGGGACAGAGAAAGACAGATAATAAGAGACAGAGAAACAGCGAGAGAGAAACAGAGACAGAGAAAGACAGAGTGAGAGAGACAGAGAGCGCAAAAGAGAGAGAGACAGAGAGTGAGATAGAGAAAGAGAGAGAAGGGGGGATCAGAAGAAGAGAGGCCTATAAAAAGGCACCCAAACGCTGTGTGAAAAAAAATAAAAAATAAAAAAAAACAAAACAAAGGAAAGAGGTCCTGCGCGTCCCAAATTTCACACTGTCACATGAATTTGTGTGCCCCAAGGGGCCACAGTGTCGGGCCGATGTAGCGATAGACAATCTGTGTGAATGACTCAGTGTAATCTCTCGCACCATGACTAATCTCGTTACCTCCACGCCACCGCGGCTCTACATCCGCACCGCATCTAATACTTTTAAAGCCATACACAAACACATTATGGAGCGCGCCCCATGCATGACGCTCATATACACACACACACACACACACATACACACACACATACGCATACACACATACACACACCAACACATGAACTTGGGCCCACACACACACACACACACACACACACATACACATACACACACACACACACACACACACACACACACACACACACACACCCACACACACGTAGGGGGATGTTTGGAAGCAGGCATAGGGCACTATGCAAGTGGCTGACTTAGTGAGTCAATAGAGCCGACACTTCACTGCACCTTAATAAATGTGTTGCCAATGTAAAAGCCTGCCATCGATTACAGATAGAAATGCAAAGTGTAAATTTGAGGACGCTTTATGTCACTCGAAATATCAACATATACGTAAGTACAACAAAAGTCATGATATCGCCATACAAATACAACACACATTACAATGTATTAAACATTATATGCAAAGCAAATTGTAGAAATCCTGGGGCTTGATAACAGCATTTAATAAGCATGTTTTAGAAGACAAAACATACATTTGCAATGTAAGCACATAACTAACACTTGATTGTTTGAGGCTTGCTGTATCTGTTGTTTAACGCTGAGCTGAGATCACTAGTTTGCCAGCTTCTCTCAGGAGAGATAGCCTCATGAAGGAGAGGCAAAGGAAACCTCCTAGTTTATCATGATTATCTATTAACCTCCCTCATTAACAAATACACACACACACACACACGCATAGGCACACACACACACACACTCACACACACACGCTTACACACACACACACATGCACACATAGATCCACATGCGCACGCACACACACATGCACACACACACACACACGCACGCACACACACACAAACACACACACAGTGGTAATCAACAAGAATAATGGTACCAATACTGCTGCTTCCATGCTCATTAGCTGCTGCTCCTCAGCCATAGGTACAGTAGCTGGGAGACCACACACACACACACACACACACACACACACACACACACAGCCTCTCAGTAATGCTTATTCTGTAATGATCGTATGCGTTCAACACTTTAGCACAAACCACAAACACTGTTTGTTTGGGTGGTAAATAACATAACCACATGAATAGATCATTTAGACCCTGTGTCAGACTCTATCCTATGAGAAGAAATGTAATACAACAAGATAGATGGAAAGTGTTTGAGAATTGGGGTTATTGGAAATGGCTGTGATCTGTGAACTGACACAGGCAGCTATGCAGTGATAATGATGCCTAATGTAGTGTGAACATGGCTATGGATTACAATGTGGTCTTTGCAAACACTGATCTACACGTGCAGTGCACAGTACAGGCAAAATATCTCTTGGTTATTTCAGTGGTAGTGTTTGTGTTATGTCAGGGGTGGGGTGGGGTGGTGTGTGTGTGTGTGTGTGTGTTGGTGTTTTTCTGTGCTGCATCATAGGGCTCTTCTGTTCTTCACCTGATGACCAACCACTGATGTAAATGTGTATTTTTTATGTGTGGCCTAAACAGAAAGATAGAAAGAAAGAAGGAAAGAAAGAAAAAAAAGAAAGAAAGAAAGAAAGAAAGAAAGAAAGAAAGAAAGAAAGAAAGAAAGAAGAAAGAAAATGTAATCACCTACATCTTTAAAAATATAATAATAATGGGCTATAAATAGCTCTCCCATAAAGCGGAAGAATGAGACAGGCATGAGTGACTGTGTGTAAGAGTGTGTGTGTGTGAGAGAGAGAAAATAGAGAGAGAGAGAAAGAGAGACAGTGACAGAGCAACAGAGAGAGAAAGAGAGTGAGAGAGAGAGAGGAAGGGAAAAAGAGAGTGAGCGACAGAGAGAGAGAGAGAAAGAGAGGAAGAGAAAGAGAGCGAGAGAGAGAAAGAGAGCAAGGAAGAGAAAGAGACAGAGAGAGAGAGAGCGACAGAGAGAAAGAGAGAGAGAGAGCGACAGAGGGAGAGAGAAAGAGAGAAAAAGAGAAAGAGAGCGAGGGGAGACAGAGAGTGTTTGAGTCCTGGAGCCTTTGGGGAAGAGCGTCCGTGTGACTGCAGCTTGGACAGTGACCTGACAGCTGGCCGACCCATGGGCAGACAGGGACGCCGTTAGACAGCCTAATTTACTGCGCGTCCGCTCCCTCTGACATTTGCCGCCGTTCTGGGCCTTTTATTATTATTATTATTCCGAGGAGGACATTTTGAAGATTGCAGTGTGGTGGTGGTGGCGGCGGTGGCAGTGGTGGTGAATGGAAAAACAAAAAACCTTTTGCCACTCTGTCAACGGAGACATTGATTCGGTATTGACGTTCACAGTACGGACTTAAGAGGTGCATTATATTAAATTAAATTAAAAGACTTTTAGGAGACATTTGTGGCTTTTTGAGGAGCAAGATTAACTTTTGTTTCTATTTGTTTCTATTTAACCACAAGCCATACTGCATCTGACTGTTTGTAATAAGCCCTTACCATGTCCTGAATAAAAAATTGAGTGTAATTCATTTTGGATAACAAAGAAAAATAAACAAATCTTACCCTGTAAATTTATAAGAACTGAATGTACGTAGACATGGTGCAATGTGTAACTGTCAATAATGTGTTTTTATTGTTTATTTGATTGTGTGTGTGTGTGTGTGTTTGTGTGTGTGTATAGTACAGTAGTAAAGTAAAGATACTTTATCTATTATTAACAAATACACATCATATACACATCTTCACACATGCACATAAATTACCTATACACATCATGTATACATATATCACCTATACACATCATGTGTGTGTGTATGTGTGTGTGTGTGTGCATGTGTGTGTGTGTATACGTGTTTGTGTGTCAGCACCTGTAATAAATATGTAATAATAACTATTTGTCTCTCCCTCTGTATTGTGTATTTCTCTCCTAACTCCAGCTTGGCAGCATCAAAAGAAGCAGCGGCGCGTAAGGCGAGCACCCCAATGCCCCCCTCGGAGTTCCTGGACAAGCTCATGGGGAAGGTGTCGGGTTACGATGCCAGGATCAGACCTAATTTTAAAGGTAGGCATGAGCTCCAGTCCCCAGCGTTGGGTGACACAGGAATGTAGCCCATCAAAGCCTGCGCTTGATCCATGCTTACAGTACCATAGCCAACCATTCATTTACTATAGTCCAAATTCTTGCTTTTTGGGAGTTGGTTGATTGTTAGTCATTATTTTGAGCTATGCTATACAAGTATGTGCACAGACCCCAGACAAAAAAAAAACAACAACAATCAGCTAATCAATTAATCACAACTGATTTCAATTTACAGTTCGGTGCAACAAAAACTTTGCAGTGCATGATTCTGGCGAATTTGTTTGCAGAGACCTGTAAGGGTGTACAGCTTTCCGAGATCTTGGCATTTGGCTCCTTTTGTGTCATGAAGACGTTCTTTAGCCTCCCCTCTTTCCCTCTCCCCCACCCCCGCCCCCCCAGCCCCCCCTCCCTGTCGCCAAACTGGATGGCTGTCAAACGTCCTGAGGATTATTGGATATGACATATGTGCATGTGACAGTCCTAAAAATACCGTGCTACAACCCTGGCTTCATGAAATTATGCATGACACCTGCCTAGCTGAAAAAAAAGGTATTTTTGGAAGAGGCACAGTATCCTCCAATACTGCTGCTAAGGATTGACTTGGATGATATGATGCTCTCTCACTTTTCCCAGGCTGGCTACATTCCTGTATGTAACCACTTACGATGTCTCCAAACTCTTGACTTGTATGTTTGGTGGTGGAAAAAAAAATCTAAACAAAATAACAAGAAAATGGCAAAAACAGAAATCACTTGGCATTGGATATGGTGTATTGGTGTTTGCTGAATATTAGGAATGGTAGCAGTGCAACGCTTCCAAACCTGATGGCACTGAAAAAAAAAAATCTAAAAGATACATGTCAGAGGTTTCCTTATCAAACAGTTGGAAGGATAAAAAAACCTACAAAGATGCAATTTTGATGGCAACCCTTCAAATTGGTACGAACAACCAAACACAACAATGTTTAGACTTTATTCTCTATTTTTTGACACCACATTATTGCTTGCTAGATATGAGGACTGCAATTTCCACACACCTAGCAAATGGCACTCTGCCTTCTCTTTCTGTTCTATTGGGTAATACTCTGGGTGACCCAGTACTACGCATGTGTTGCTGAAGGGGTCTAGGCTGGTTGAGTTAGTGAACCATGTCCCGACCCAGAATATGGCTTTGCATTACTCCAGTTTTTAAATAGAACGTGTTTTTAATTCCTTGAATTTTCTTGACACCGCACAAAGGAAAAAACGAATGAATGAATGAAAGAAATCTGTGTCTGCACGCAAAGCCAAGCTTTTACATGTTACCTCAGCAAAAGGAGGCCACGAATGTATGAAAGTGGCAAATGGGTCATGACTTAACGAATGTGCTAACCTTTTCTGGTGGTCAGTGGGCTAAAGTGATGGAGGAGGAGAGAGAGAAAGAGAGACAGAGAGAAAGAGAGAAAGAGAGAGCAGTAGAGAGAAATTCCTTGGTGTTATGTTTTTTTTTTGTGATGACGTGCATCTTTCCCTTTGCTCCTGGAAAGAATTGCATTTTTCTGTAGTATGTGGTTAAACTCAGCTCCAGAAGCAGAAATGCACTCTGACATTTTGCAACTTAACTGTCCCAACGTTGGTTTCTCCTGGGTAAAGGTTTTGGTGCATTTTTTAAGCCTGGTGATGGTACTGTTTTGTCAGAAAAACAAATGGTGGGCTTGACTCATGCAATCAGTGTTTGCTGCCATGTAATGCCATGCTGATGTGTACTCTGTGATGCACACGACAACCTTAATCACAGTGTCTCTGTCTCGTGATGCCCTGTTTTGTCTTTATGGATTTGTCCCCCCAAAAGCAGATCTTTTGCAAGGGTAATATACTTTATATACAAAAGACATGCAGAACATCTGTGTTTTTAAAGAATTTTTGTTTCATACTGTCATTAATTAATGTTGATTGGAGTCCTCATTTGGTGTGAGTTTATAGTTGGTGGCAGAAAGTAAAATTGTAGATTGAGGAGGGTTGTGCAGAAAAACAAAGGCAAACAAAAAAACAGCACACACACACCAAGAAACAAAGGAAGGAGTGTTACAGTATGTGTGAGATTTCTTTTAGATTTGTGATGCAGCAAAAAAGACAAAAAAAAACAAATTGTCAAACGGCCATGATTACTGCTAATGTGGTTTCAAGCAAAAGGAACGAAATCAGTTAACCAACATAAAAAAACTGCCTGAGTCTGTGAATGTGCCAGCATGAAGGGAACTATACTGATCGTGACTGGGACTCGCTGTGGGAAATCCTCTTTGATTGGTTTACTTGGATTCCATCTGAAACACAGAAGCCAATAGTGCCATATTTAGCAAGCCTCCCAATGTACTGTAGCAACACTGTAACGAGTCGTGCTATCCTCTCCTGCACTTAGCTCCATATAGACACTGTATGTCTGTATGTGTGTATACTTAAATGTGGAGAGATTACCACTGCTCAACACATCCAGAAATGATGATCCACATATAATGGGCACGACATCAAACCATTTTTTTTTTCGTGTAAACCGATGTCAAGAGCCCCTGTAAGTATGCCCCTTAGAACCTTCAAGTGACGTTGAAGAGACATTTACTTTCTCTTTGACACCCCATGCTTTTCCCCTCTCTTGCCTCCTCCCTGCTTCACAGCTTGTTGACAGATCAAAGCGCCACGAAAGAGGGAGCCTGTGCTCTCTCTTGGACTGGCAAGCTGAAAGCTGTGTGGAAGGGGGGGGGGTGAGGGGTGGACGGGGCTAGGGGTGAGGTGGGCGGAGAGGTGTGGGGTGGGGTGACGAGGCAGGGAGGCAGGCAGGCAGACAGACAGCCAGGTAGGCCGCGGTGTGTGCAGAGTGGCGCTGAGAGGCACGGAGAGGACAGGAGAGGAGAGGAGAGGAGAGGAGAGGAGAAGAGAGGAGAGGAGAGGAAAGGAGAAGAGAGGAGAGGAGACAAGAGGAGAGGAGAAGAGACAAGAGGAGAGGAGAGGAGACGAGAGGAGCAGAGAGGAGAGGAGAGGAGAAGAGAGGAGAGGAAAGGAGGGGAGAAGAGAGGAGAGGAGCGGAGAGGAGAGGCGAGGAGCGGAGAGGAGAGGAGAAGAAAGGAAAGGAGAGGAGAGGAGACGAGAGGAGAGGAGAGCAGAGGAGAGGAGAGGAGAGGAGCGATGAGGAGAGGAGAAGAGAGGAGAAGAGAGGAAAGGAGAGGAAAGGAGAGGAGCTGAGCTGGGTGATGAATGGTGCGATGCTCAGCTGCGGCGGACGCTCTCCGTTTTAACCTTGTCCCTCCTCATCCGTCAGCCTGGGGAGCAGCAGGGCTGATGGGCGTGAGCCTGCACACATCCGCGGCCCAGACCCCCCCAGACCCCCCCACTCTGGGCTGCTGCTGTCTCCGCCACTGCCTCTGCCGCCTCCCCCTGCCGTTTCGTCTCCAAAATAACCCACCACCACCATGATCTCCTCCCCAACCCCCCCTACACACACACAAAAAATCTCTTTTTCATGCCCCCCTCCTGTGTACAACTGACAGGCACATTTGCAAAAGCCCCCGTCAGGATTTGGCCCGGCAAACTCCAGCACTGCCGTCAGCTGTAGAGCTGTGTAAGAAAAAAAAGAAAGAAAAAAGCTGTTTTGCTCATGAGGTACTGTACCACGTGGTCCCGCAGTCAGGATTAGTGTACATTAAAGCTTTCAAATGACTGGAATATTTGTAGAAAATAACGGAAAAAAAAGATGGATTTTTTTGTAAATATACAGTCTGGTACAGTATATTTACTGAGAGTTTTTCTTTTCTTTTCTTTTCTTTTCTTTTGGATGCGTATTACCTCTAAGTGTCTCATCCAAAACTCACTGTCTACACCATGCTGGAGAGAAAAAAAAAACATTATTAGCTGGTGGAGCTTGACATTAATTTGGTGCTATCAGTTCTGCTTTAATTGGCATTTAATGGGCTTAATGGGAATTCGCTCAAAGGAGCAGGGTGCAGGGTTCACATACAACTGGCAATGGTGAACCAACCAAAATGGGGTGTCTCTGTTGGCCTGAGTTCATCCAAAGATTTTCTTTTTTTTAAATATTATTATTTATTTTTTTTACAGACAAATCTGTTTTCGCTGCCTTAATGTCTTTAACGTCTACTTTGGAGAGGAATGATTAACTTAAAAGTAATGATTTTTTTTTTGCTTAACTTGATAAAAAAAACAGCGGAGGGAGTGGTGGAAGAGGTGTGGGCGGGCCTACTCAGCATTTCTTACCTGCTGTCTATGGAGGCTGCTGTATGAGTTTGTGTGTTTGGGGTTTGTGCTTGTGTTAGGTAATGCAGCTCTTTTTTTCTAACATGACTCCTGAGGCACTGTGGGATTGCTTGACTGTTTTTGTGTATGTGTGTTTTTTTTACTTCGATGGTGACTAACTGTCATGGGGAAAGATGAAAACAAATAAACAAGGAGAGAGAAAAACGAGAGAGAGAGCAGAGTAAAATGGGGCATTTCTATCTGCAATTTTTTTAAGGCCACATATCACAATACAACTATTTTGGAGAACTGTAGTATATTAGAGGCAAAAAAAGACATTCAAAAAAGATTTTTAATTGACCTTCTGAAAGTCAATTTTGGATCAGACAATTCCGTATAGTGTTATTTTGTCTACGCTGTTCAAAGAGGCGTGGATGAGACGTGTAGAACGCAATGCGAAAACAAACAAAAAGAACAGAAATGGCTGGCTTGATAATTAACTTCTTGAGATGTTTTTTTATTATTTTATTTTTCATTATTTCAAATTCTGTTTTAAGTGGTCTTATGTTTAGAGCAAAACAAAAACTAGTTAATTGATTTTCTATTATTTTTCTTCCATATAATTATAATTGGCCAATTGAAAAAAAAAACCTTTAATTACAGCCTTTAAATGGTGCTATGATTGATTGTCTACAATGGCGGTAATTGGCTATTGTGAGGGTGAAGCTTTGCACAGGGGAATCCTTGTCTTAGGAGCGGTATCGGCTCTTAGGACCTTTGAAAGATCTCGCTTACAAAAGGATAAGCAGCTTTGGATGTTCAGGATTAGGATAACACAGAGGGATTGGTCCAACCGCAGTCAGACAGCAGATAGGAAAAATCACATACGCACATCACACACACAGACAGGCACAGATACACACACACGCACGCACGCACACACACACACACACACACACACACACACACACACACACACACACACACAGGCACACAGACACACAGCCACACAGGCACACAGACACACACACACACACAGGCAGGCACACACACAGGCACACACACACACACACACAGAGGCACACACATCAGACAGCTTTAGCGGTGCAGTGAGTTGAAGTTCACATTCATGTCCCATCATTTTTAGAGGAGATTTCCTTGTCAAATCGCACAGGAACATGAGGCATCTGATGATAATCTCCCCCCAGAACCACATGAACTTCCCCCCCGCCGGCATGGCCACTGTCAGGCAGAAAAACATTAGCTCACCGTTTACAAAGCTCAGGTATTAGCGTAGCCTCTCCAGAGCTGGGGCTGCCCATTGATTGGTGCAGGGCTAATCTTTAGCGCTGTCTCCGTGACACACTCTGACATTTAGACTTCCAAGCGAGTCTTTCCGTGCTCACTGACCAGCGAAAACAGTTCACTGAAGCCATCGCTTCAGGTGTCAAATCAATGACCTGTCTTTTTTTTTTTTTTTTTTTCATGGCCGTGGTAGGTGATGGGGGGAGTGGGGTGAGGGAGGGAGGGCAGGTTATGGTGCAGATGTGGTGATAAGAGAATTATAGCTTCTGTGTTTGTCTTAGAAAGCCATTCTAAGCTTCTAAGCCATTCTTAATACATGAGTAAAGGTTAGTCATACAGAGCGCTGACTAGGATAGCCAGTTATCGCACTTAGCATAGCTAATCACTTTAGCCAGTGTTTTGCTGTTTCACTGGTTATGCTCTACATATTTACCAGGTTATTTGGTCGATAGGATGACACGAATTTTATTTGTATCATAAGACATTTTTTTTCAAAAGGCCATTATTTCATATGCCAGTATTCTCTCACTAACTTAAGAACAAAAAAACTAAATAAATAGTAATTTTTTTGCTTGTTTTTTTTCGCTGTCGAGTAACGAATGCTGTGTAGTCACAGCATCTCGAATGTTTGTTTTTTTGTGTACAGCCTTTGTTCCCATTCCTCTTGTATATGCACACCTGTGCAACCCAGTAGGAAGAGCTGCCTTCCAAACCGTCCCAAGGCATGCATTCAGATAATCTGCATCTCTCAATTCAAACGTCAAACCTGTTGCCAAGATATCAAGAAACAAAAAAGAAAATCCATTTATGTTTATACATATTTATAGATTTACTGCAAAATTGCAAATATCTAAGTGAAGCCAGTATGACATGTAGTCTTTGCTCTTTCCTTCCTACCTTCCTTCCTTCTGTCTATCGCTCTCTCTCTCTTCCTCCCTATGTTTCTTCCTGTCCTCTTCTCTCCTCCCTCTCTCCCCTCCTTTCTTTCTCTTCTCCCTCTACCCCCCTCCTTTCTCTCTCTCTCTCTCTCTCTTTCTCTCTGGTGAACTGCATCTCGTAGTGCATTTTGCTACCCCACCTGTGCCTCTCCTGTGAAGAGATATGCATTGCAACCCCGCCCCCCCCCTTTCCCCGTTCCCCTTCCTCCCATCTCTATGCATCTCCCCCCCCCCCACCCCCCCAGCTTCAGCGATAGCACAACAACAAATGCATCCCCCCGCCCCCCCGCCCCCCGCTCCTGCCTTCAGTATGTTGGCCACCCCAGTCTTGCCCATGCCACACACTTCCTGGCCTCAAGTGTTGGCTAATAATATTAGATAACTGAGCCTTGCTTTTTTTATTATTATTATTATCATCATGTGTTTTTACCATAATTATTACAATAATTATTACTATTTCATATCCTCTTCTTCTTTCTTCTTCTTCTTCTTTCTTCTTATTCTTTGTTCTTTAGTCTTCTTTTTTTGTTGTTGTTTCCGCAAAGAAAATAACAACATAACTACGTTGCTGTTAGAACTGTGTGTAATCCAGATCTTTTTTCATCATTAGACCCACATGGCCCCCGACCGGATGGTACACACAAGAAAGGTACTTCCTTTTTCATTCATCCAGGAGCTTGCAAGTGACTCATGCACATAGACTGTGTGTCCCATTCCTCAATGGCAGTAATACCAGACAAGGGAGATGCACTGCGTTTTTAAAGTGTTGAATGTTATATACAGTATATATATATATTTAGAGTGTGTGTGTGTGTTACAGTCATGTTGTTGTATCTGAGTGATGTCATACAAGGAAGTAGAAAGTAAAAGCGAGCCTTTCTCAGTGGACGACACAACGAAACAAAGGCACACTCTTTCTTGTCACAAAGTAAGATATATCCTTTAACAAAAGTTTGGCAAACAACCTAACGGCAGTGGATCCCAGCCTTTTATGGCCACATCACTGGCCAAGCTGACAGCATAGAGCGGTACAGAGAGGCTACATCTGCTAAGAGCACTCTACTGTAGGTGCCTTCACTCATAGAACAAGAACACCGTCCTCTTGGTGAAGAATGAAGAATTACACAGATTGTGTGCCTTTGTGTGAAAGCGCTCTTATTGTCAAACGAAACGAGACAAATAAGAGTCATTGCAATCTGTTTTTGTGCATGTAAGGCGTAAAGTGTTTTGATGACGGGGAGTGGGGCCTGCTGTTTGCAGGGAAGCGGATGAATTTCACGGTAACAGATGTCCCCTGTCATGGAAATGTTGATGATCAATTTTCCTTTTTTGCTTTCTTCATTTCTGTTACGAACATGTGTGCTAAATTTGATATCAAATTTGCACCGGAAATCGGTTCGGCGACTTTTTTTTTTCTTTTGTGTGTGTTTTCTTTTCAGGGAAGTAAGTATGCCTCCGTGAATGCCCAGGGAACTGGATTAGTGTCAATTTGCGCCCTCTCGTGCAAACTTGCTTTTTAACCGTGATGAAAGCAGAGTAATTTAAGCTGTCAGGAGGAAGAGGAGCTGCTGAGGTATTTTTGAATGTGCTATTTGAAAGTACTTTTTTTTAAAAAGCCCATTCCCCATAGAGAGAGAGAGAGTCCAATGGTTTAGCATTGTTAAATATTCAAGACGCTACTTTATGCAGAAGGAGCCTGCCTGGCTGCCTCGCAATATTCTCATTCATGCTCGTAGCCTGGAGTGATTGATTTTCATTTCCCGTTGTTGTGGGAAATGACAGCATATGGGCGAATCCAATATGTCTTAGAGGAACACTACATAGTCTGCATAGCCCATCATGCATATGAGTGCAGCCTGCAATGCCCTGGAAGGACATGAGATTCTACTGCCCATATAAACAGGAAGGAATGTAAATTTATTTATTTATGTAACAATGATTTGCATATTCTATACCGTGATCTAATAGATATAAAATCATAGACACAATGCACTCAGACTGAGCATAAAAACAAATGCATTAGTGTCTCGAAATACATCTTAAGCCTCACACACACACACACACACACACACACACACTCAAAGACATACACATACTAACACACACACACACACACATACACACATGCACACATTCACATATACATATACACCCCCCCATCGCCACACACACACACATACACACACACACACGCACAAAGACACACACATACACACATTCACACACACACACATACACCCCCACCCCCCATCCCACCCCACACACATACATGCACACACACACACCATACACACACATCAGAATGCATGACCGGTCATGGCCTAGCCTAGTGGAGCATGCCTTAAGATTAGCATTTACATCAGTGCGCTAACGCTAACTCGGGCCGGGTGGTCTGTCTGCCCAGGCCACGTGCGGTCGCTCTGCCGTGGTCACTCTGAGCGATGGATGGGGATGGGGACGGGGACGGGGATGGGGATGTGTGTGGGATGGGGCTGGGGGATGGGGATGGGGACGGGGACGGGGATGGGGATGTGTGTGGGATGGGGCTGAGCACGGCCCATTCAGCATTCACATCCCCGGGCAGGACTCCTCAGAGGAAGCAGCAGTGGCGGGCAGGGTGTGTGAATGTGTGTGTGAGTGTGTGTGTGTGTGTGTGTGTGTCAGAGTGTGTGTGTGTGAGTGTGTGTGTGTGTGTGTGTAAGGGAATGGCCTCTGCACAGGGAGCAGCAGTGGCGGGCAGTGTGTGTGTGTGCACATGTGCATGTATGTGTGTGTGTGTGTAAGGGGATGGCCTCTGCACCGGAAGCAGCAGTGGCAGGCAGGGTGTGTGTGTGTGTGTGTGTGTGTGTGTGTGTGTGTGTGCATGTGTGTCTGCATGTGTGTGTGTGTGTGCGTGTGTGTGTGTGTGTGCTACAGTGTGTGTGTGTGTAAGGGAATGTCCTCTGCACTGGAAACAGCAGTGGCTGGCAGGGCAGCCATACATTGTGATGAGAGGGGTGTTATTTAGTCTTATTAAGGGGGGGTGTGTAAGTGTGGGTATGTGGGTGCTCAGCACATTACGAACGTGGTGGTGGCGTTACCCCAAGACACACCGGCTTTATGTTGACTAATGCCCCCCTCCGAGCTGTTTGTCACTGGTGCTGCTCCGACTCCAAATGAGCCGAGTGCTTCTGAGACTACCGGGTACAGATGCTGCCACTGCTGCCCCACCCCCACCCCCCTCCCTCCCTCCCCAGTGCTGCTGTGGGTGTCTGTTTATGGCTCATCAGGGTTTAGGCTGATGTTTGCAGGGCTGAAAGACTGTCATTGTTTCTGAGGGTTGTGTGTTTCTGAGGCTTTGACTGGGTCTGATGTCAGGTAAGATAAAAGATTGCTGCTGCACACTACACACTGACAACAGCTCGTGAAGTCTTGCAGGAAATCCCAATACTGTCGCGTTTGCAGGTTTTTGGGAAGCTGTGTGTCAGAAGGTACATATGGTTGACTTAACACAGTTATGGGTTTGATTCAAAGATTTGCCCCAACACAGTGTCTTGTCAACAATATATTTTCTATTGATTTTTTTTAAACGTATGCCTATAAAATGTAATTTAATTTATTTTAATTTAATTTAATCCTCAAAACCTAAACAACAAGCTTTACTCTTTTTTCCCTTACTCACTCACTTTACAACTCCGTCCTCCCCACTTGAGTATGTGGGGATGGTCACAGTTTGGTGTGCTACAGCCTGGGGTGTGTAAGGGGATGGCCTCTGCACTGGAAGCAGCAGTGGCGGGCAGGGTGTGTGTGTGTGTGTGTGTGTGTGTGTGTGTGTGTGTGTGTGTGTGTGTGTGCGCGCGTATGTGTGTGTAAACGTACCGAGAGAGTGCACTGGACTAAGCCAATGGGCCCTCGAACGACACGCTGCGAAATTGGCTATGGCAGGTCCAAGGCACGGTCTCGGGTCTCAGAGCTGGCTAAACAAAAACACAGTGGCCATGGATTTCACGCGGAACAAAGTTCGCCTCCACTGTCTTGCCTCAACCACCACTGAAAGCCTACAGTAGAGCATTCATTGCCCTAACACACATTTATACAATTACTCCTTATTTTCACAGTATCAGTAAAGATCTCTGCTTCCGGCCATAGCCTGTGTGTGCAAGAGGGAGTTATGTAACAGTGAGAGAACCGAGGATCGAGTTATACCAGTGGTACGTGCACCAGTGTGTTGAATTAAATATTTGACATCGCCATCCAATAAAACACATAAAATTCACATATAAACAAGTAGAAAACAAATTCCGCACTGTTTGTGAGAAAGACCATTATCATTATCTCTGAAAAACACGCACTGGGGCTAACCTGTTTTTTATTTTCATCTGACAAGTTTTGGAAAGCCTCTCTTTGCCCCGAAGCAGGAAAATTGAATGTTTGCAATCTGGAGAGGGAAACCTTGGTCCTATTCAATTTAATGAACCACTGTTAGACACCATCATTTGCCATCTTGCTGCAACAACATGGAAGCTGGGCTGTTTATTCAAATATCAGTCTCCTTTCTTGTAATCTATGTCTTCAGACTGTTTTAGGCACAGAAGGCGAAAGCATTAAAAAATAAATAAGGTGTTGCAAAGATAAACTGATATAATTTTGAAAAAGAAAAAATCGATACTTGTAGACTCCAGCTGGCCTTTAATCCCTATTACTGAACTAAGTCTTAGCATATCTGTGGCTGCAGGATATCTGAATTTTAAAACCTAAAGCAATGAGAAATATTAATTATAAATTGTATTATTAGAACTACACTTACAACATTAATTATAACATTAAGTACATTATGTGTATCATAATAACGATTTAGATTAAGTTACTTTAAATACCGTTAGAATTATAACATGAAGTACTTTGAGAATGAAAGGCTTAATGGTCGTTATGTTATGACATGTGAGGACACATGAGGATGTTTAATGCAAATTTGCTTTCACAGGTGGACACAGACAGATTTTGCTTTCATGTTATTGCCAACCCAACTTTTTCTTTGATGGGAATTCGATCTGAATTTAATCGTATGTTTGTATGCTCCGCCATCCGCCATCCCCCATCCCCCTCCCCCCCAACACTGTTACATTTCCAAGTGGTTTCACCAAAGGTACCATAAAGCTCTCTGCTTGCTTTCTTAGTGGTTTGGTCATATTTCAACATGGGTGAACCCACCTCATTTTAGTCCAAACTGCCTAGCCCGAGTAATCCAATATAATCAAGCCCTGGTGTGGTGTCTGCATTCTGCCGCCATAAGCCATGGCCCCCACTATTGATTTATGCGCCCGTGAAGTCGCTCTGCTCCAAGGCTGTCATGTTCGGCCATCAGTCAGCCGCTGCCTCAGGGGCAGGAAGGGATTTCAGTGATTTACTGAGATGTCATTACTTATAGGCAGGTGACACAGCAAACTCCGAGGCTCTCTCGCTCACCGACTCGCTCGCTCCCTCGCTCCTTTCGCTCGCCCACTCGCTCTCACCCACTTGCTCGCTAGGTAGCCCACTGCGAATGCGGCAAGCTGTCAATATCCAGGTACTCCAACCTGTGCATCCGTAATGAATTTTTAATACGAAACCCCCACCACCCACTACCACCCCCCACCTCCTTCCCACCTCCATCCCAGCAGTGGTGAGAAATGCCTGCAGCTATGTGGAACATATGTGGATTAAAAATCTTACTCCGCTCTGTGTACCCTGGGAAACTTTTTTTTTTTCTTTTTGCCATTTTTGACAGACATTCTGTGCCCCCCCCCCCCCCCCCCCCCCCCCCACAAAACGAAACGAAAGTATGTGAGTCTCTGTGCATAACCAAGCGTGGCTGCATGGTTGTTTGTGAATCTGTGTATAATCAAGCGTGGCTGCTGTAAACATCCATATTAATGCTGATCTGAGTCTTTGAAATTCTGCCCCGCTGTCCTTTGGATCCTCGGTGCCTCAAACAAACTGCTCAGCCTGTTCTCACTGTCTGTCTGTCTGTCTATCTGTCTGTCTATCCTCTCTGCGACAGACGAAAAGAGATCTTTTTTTCCCCCTCCCTCTGCCATATTTTCCTATCTTCTTCTTCTTCTTCTTCTGTACTTCTGCAAACTCTATTTTACAGCTGCTTAACATAATTCCTGAGTATCTATCGCAGGCGGACGAGAAGGAGAAGGAGAGGTGGGGAGAGAGAGAGAGAGAGAGAGAGAGCAGCGTATGAAAATGCCATCCTGTTGACACGATGGTGGTCTCTCTCTCTCTGTCTCTCTGTGCCTGCTGAGGGAGGCTATTGAAAAGATGCCGGCTGATTTATTTGTTTTGCGGAGCGGAAGCACTTAGCCGCCGTGCCGTTGTGCCGTGCCGTGCCGCGCTGGGTCGGCTTTGGCCTCTGCTATCTCAAGGGTTGAGATGAGCTGGAACTCCTGCACCTGCTGTCAGCACAACAATGACACTGCATTAAAAAGATGGCGAGGAAGAGAAAAAAAAAGAAAGAGCGAGCTTCACTTCACATGGCCTCTATTTTTTTTCCAGTGTGCCTTTTTTTTAGGACATTCGTGCTGCAAATAGCCACCGGGGATAGGCCCTTCTACTGCTGCCCCTCTTTGTTTCCTTACAAAAGACACTGTACTTTTCTCTCTTTTTTTTAAACTGAAACAGGCGATCCCATGAAGACATGTTAAGGGAGAGCAAAGGTGCAAAAGTGTTTGACCTGCACATCCCGTAATTTCCAAAGTGGATTTTTTTTTTTGTCGTTGTTTATATGTTTTGTTTTGTCTTTTCTATTTTATTTTTTTACTGCCGCACACCCTTAAGCCGGTGCGGAATAACTGTTAGTTCAATAAAACTCTAAAAGTGCCTTGGCAACACCTTATAGGTGGTGGCTAAGCAGCATAAATATTTAACGACGCAAAGCCATTGTGGTTTTTTTTTTTGTTGTTGTTTTTTTGCTGAGTGCAGCTCTATTTCAAGCTTGGCTAATATCGTTAGGTTTTCTTTATTATTATATTTTTTATTTGGGCCCTACATTTTCATCACCTTTCCCCATTGTGCCAGACATCTTGAGTGCTCGGTATCTATGGCTGTAAATCAGGCTTGGGTCTTTCTTCCACACACACACACACACACACACGCACACGTCGTTCTTCTACCCCTGGCCGCCGAAGACACCTCTCCTCCTAATTCTCCTGTGCAATTTCCTCCCTTCATCGTTCCTTGGTTTTGGATACCAACTGGTCACGTCATGAATGAGTGTAAAGAGGCAAACTGTGAAGAGCTTTAAATGGTTAATATATGAACTCGATGAGGTTGAATAGGGCTGTGAAGGACTTTGGGAAATTGAGTTGTGTTTAAGGGTGATTTTTGTGTTAAGAAGTGAAGGTCTAGAATGTTCTTTACTTCAATTAGAAGGCAACAATTCAGTCTGCGGTGTGTGTGTGTGTGTGTGTGTGTGTGTGTGTGTGTGTGTGTGTGTGTGTGTATGTGTGTGTGTGTTTGTTTGTGTGTGTGTGTGTGTATGTATGTGTGTGTGTGTGGATCAATGCATTTTCGAGTGTGAATTAAAAAACAAATATATTATTGCAAACACACATTAACACAAATTAATGGCTTTATAATGATATGTCTGTAGGGTGTAATTGTCTTTCACTCTTTAGGCTTTACAATGCTGTCTCGCATAGTAACAACATTTGCAAAGCCCCATAGCAAATCCCATGCCTATACTATAGATATCTATTAAAGGATAAAGTATTTCTAGTCCAATAGCCTACATTATTATTATTATTATTATTATTATTATTATTAGAACAGATCCTGTTGTTGCTGTTGCTGTAGCTGTTGTTCTCAAGACCGTGGTGTTTGTAAACTCCTAATCATTTGGCAGAAAGTGGCAGAAATTGCTCTGTGGCATGAGTCACCCTGGTCTGAGATAATGAGGTCGACAGCGCCCTTCACCCCCCACCCCAGCACACACACACACACACACACATAGACACACACAAGATAAACACACACACACACACAGATACACATACAGATACACACATTCACACACACCCCTCATACACACACACACACACACTGCGTACAGACACACACACACACGACAGACATACACACCCACACACACGCACACTGCATACAGACATGGACACATACTGGCATACAAATGGTGAGACAGTATAAAAGCATGACAGCACTGGAATGAGCAGCACGGGCCATGACAGAGACAGAGACAGAGACAGCATCACTGTATCACTGTATGTCTTAGAGGTCGGGGAAGGAAAACAAGAGAAAGATGGTGAGAGAAGACGTTCAATAAACTCATGGAAATAGAAAGAGAGGAGGGGAGTGAGAGGGGTAGTGAGAGATAAGGAGATGGGTGGGGGGGTAGAGAGAGAAAGAAACGAAAGAGAGAGAGTGGGGTGCATGTGAGACAGAGTAGGGGAGAGAGAGAAAGACACGAGAGAGAACGAGAGAGAGTCTGGGAGAGAGCAGGGGAGAGAGAGAAAGAGACGAGAGTGTGGGAGAGAGCAGGGGAGAGAGAGAAAGAGAGAGAGAGTGTGGGAGAGAGCAGGGGAGAGAGAGAGGACATGTGCTAGCTTGCTACAGACCTGCGTCACACATATTGCGAGGAACGTCAAGAAAAGACAAATTATAGTACCCACTTAGTGTGCCATCTCTAGAAGGGAGGGAGGCCAGAACATTACTGTGCTGCCTAAGGCCTAGAGCCTGCCATCCAGCTGCACACTCACTCCACCGGTAGGGCCTGTACACACCTTTAAATCCTACCTATCGCCACAGTCATACTGTACAACAACACCTTATCCTTAACACCACTATGCCTTCCTTCTTTAAATATTCACTCCTACCACATACATTGTTACAGATTTTTACATGCAAGTACACTGGCTGGTAGGTGCATACCTTTAAATCCTACCTATCGCCACAGTCATACTATACAACAACACCTTATCCTTAACACCATTGTGCCTTCCTTCTTTAAATATTCACTCCTACCACATACCATTTGTACACATTTTTACATGTAAGTACACTGGCTGGTATGGTAGGTGTCATTCCAAGGTTATTTCAGGCTGTTTAGCTGTAATGTGCTAGTGGGTAGTAGGCTTAGTAATCCTTAGTCATGAAAAACATTCAATTTCAAAGGCAATGTTTTCCTCTGGCCCTGTTTTAATATTGTGTCTTATGTTGAGCCAGCCATGTGTGAAGTCTCCCAATTCACCAATTCAATTTCTGCAGCATTATTCAGTTTCTTTCTCTGTCGTAGTTAAAGCCTTTTTCTACCCTGGATGCAGGCAAAAACTACTGCAGGTATTTTTAGAGTTTAGAGATCTGATTGTAATTTATTACATTCTATATATTTGCCATTGCTTAGGTCTGTTTATTTTTTTATGTATTTAGTATTCTGTTCGTCAGCAAATTGATGTGTGCAAGGTTTGGTGTTTCAGGATTTTATGACTTAGAAGATGTGATATAAACCCCTAGCATTGTCATATATTTGATAACCTATGTTATGGCCGTAATGTGTTTTTTTTTTCTTTAAATGCACATATACTTGTCTTTTTTTTTTTTTTTTTTGTGGAGCTATTCGTCTAAGTATCTTATCCGAGGTTGCAGAGAGTAATTTCTTGTGTGCCGTGCATTTTATGTCCTCCGGAGACCATAATGGCCCCACAACCCACTCCGGCTTCATTGAAAGTCAGGTGCTGTCGTGATGTAATGGCATTTATGCCTGCACTCTTGGGTTATATGGCTTTTGCAGAGAGTCACTCCAATATAGAATTATTTAATATAACCTTGAGTCTGCTACCTGCTATCTGTAAACATTCGCTTTCAACCAATGCCGTCCCATTATTTAAGATAAAAACACTTGTGTGTCCACAAGGATGTGTATGTGTGTGTGTGTTTGTGTGTGTGTGTGCACAAGGATGTGTGTGTGTGTGTGTGTGTGTGTGTGTGTGTGTGTGTGTGTGTGTGTGTGTGTGTGTGTGTGTGAGAGAGAGTATGTGTGTGTGTGTGTGTGTGTGTGCGTGTGTGTGTGCGTGCGTGCAAGGATGTGTGTGTGTGTGTGATTTGCTTATGTTCGTGTCTGTGTATGAGGAAATCGGAGTGTACAGTATGTGTGTTAAAGCTGATATGTGTGCCAATAATGCGCTGTGACTCATGCGGTACGACAGTGTCGTGATTCACACACTCTTGTGGGCTCTCTGTAGCTCTTGCAGCTCTGGCGATCAGCAGGTAAGTGACTATTAAAGCCTGATCCTCTCCTCTCCTCTCTTCTCTTCTCTTCTGAGGGAGGCTCAATTTTACTGTCGGTACTCGAGTGGGTTTTTTTCACACGTGCTCTTTTTTCTCTCTCTCTCCCCTTTTCCTTACAGGTCCACCTGTCAACGTAACATGCAACATTTTTATTAACAGCTTTGGGTCCATTGCCGAGACTACAATGGTGAGTCTAATCAGTGTTTGTTTTTTACCAATTAAAGAGCTGCATGCCTTGTTCAGTCCCTCAGCTAGGGAAATATCTGTAATATATCGCTGATATAAAAACACAAAAGGAGGAGCTGACTGGGTGTAATAAAAAAATAAACAGAAAAAAATGAAAAACGAAATAAGTGAATGAATGAATAAATTAATGAATAATTAATCAGACATGAATTAAATCTTTAATTAATTAATGACTTAATTAATTACTTTTCTAATATCTAGATTAAAAAATCAAGGATTTTTCCTGTATCAAGGATTTCTGACATTCCCTGGTTCCTGTGGCTCCTGTGTGTGTGTGTGTGTGGTG
Source organism: Setipinna tenuifilis (assembly GCA_030347295.1). NCBI lineage: Eukaryota > Metazoa > Chordata > Actinopteri > Clupeiformes > Engraulidae > Setipinna > Setipinna tenuifilis. Next base: position 5,766,009 of record CM059288.1, on the reverse strand, counting down.
TGTGTGCGCGCGTGTGTGTGTGTGCGCAGTCTGACACCGGCCTCTTGACACAAACACACAGTGGCAGGCCTGTCCCTGGTCACACTGCTTGTGGTGGCATTGCTGCTGTGCTTTGCTCCGTTCTGCTGCAGCCTCTCTTGTCTCTGCAGCGCGGTGACAAACTAGGTGTGAAGAGGCTACAGAATGCCCCATCTAGAGCCAGAGCAGCTCTTCCCACCCTGCATCTCACCCCCCCCCCCCCCACACACACACACACACACACACACACCCCTGACCCCCCCCACCCATCCAAACAAAGTACGGCCCAAGAGTTACATTCAAAAGAACTCGCCTGCATTACACACAGTAAATAAAGGGAGAGATGGGAAGTAGTGATGTGTGTTAGGTGTTAGAGGGAGTTCGTTGAGGGGATGGGGGGTCGTTGAGGGGTGTGTGTGTGTGGGGGGGGGGGGGGGGTGCAGCGGTGGGGGGGTGCAATGGTGCGGGGGTGCGTGGTAGGCCCCCGATCTCAGAGGCTGCTGCCTGAGCTGAACCACTGGAGGGGGGGGGGGCTGGGGGGGTGCGGAGAAAAAAAAAAACTGCTGCAGACTGCAGAACCCCCTCATGCAGAACAAATGCTACATTTTCCAGGCCCTTTCTCCTCCACAAGCGGTGGAATTGATCCGAGCTGCTCGTGCTCTCGTTCTCATGGATGGCGAGCAGAAAAGACAGGGATGAAGTGAAGTGAGGGATGGGGAGGGGGGGTCACAGGAGAGGAGGAGAGAGAGAGAGAGAGAGAGAGAGAGAGAGAGAGAGAGACAGAGGAGGAGACGGCACAGAGAGAAAGAGAGAGAGAGAGAGAGAGAGGGAGAAAGAGAGGAAGAGATGACACAGAGAGAAAGGGAGAAAGACAGAGAGAGAGAAAGGGAGAGGAAAGGTAGAGGAGAGAGAGGAAAAGAGACGGGAGAGAGAATGGCATCGATAAATCTTTAGCACATACAGGGCTGCCGAGAACAATGCCTCCTGTGGTAATGATCCCACCCCCTCAGCCCCCTCGGCCCACTGTTGCACTGTAGGAGCTATGGCCCCTCTGCCCCTGTGCCGTCCTAATTGTTTACACGGCTCCAAAGGTTCGAGGCTCCTGGGAAGTTTTTCCATGGCTAGTTAATTAGCCCAGCAGTCTGTGTCATTTTCGTCTGATGGTTAGAGAAGTGGATGCACTAACCCTGAAGTCTGTCATTTGGGAGCTGTGACTGGGTTAAACTGGGAGACATGCGATGGATGCGAGTGAAGGAAACTTTTTTTTTTTTTTTTCTGCTTTTTTTTCTGTTTTTTTTTTTTAATATGTCATAGTCAGGAGGGAGATTGGCCCTGGGCCTGAATCACATTATGTGTGGGCAGTTGTCATAAATCAGTCCTGGGTGCCTGGAGAGGGGAAAGCATCTCCAAATATACGAGTTATTATTTCCCTCCCTCCCGTTGTTTTCTTGTTGTTGACGAACCTCTGGCCGGTGCTCGCTCTCACTCTCGCTGGTTTTTACCCGATCATCCACATAAAGACATAGACACACACACACACACATGGACATAGACACACACACACGGACACGGACACCTAAACACACACATGGACACATAGACACACACACAGACAAATGGACACACAGACACACCCACAGTGCTTGCTCGTTTTTGCCCAATCATTCGAGGGTCCAAAATAGCAGTGACTTTGCAAGGGGAGTTTTTTCTTTTTTTCCTTTTTCTCTTTAGATGTTTTTTACGTAGCCTGGTTCCCGCTTTGAGCCTGGAAATACATATGATAAATGAGCTTGGCTCTGTCGTGCAATCGGTAATCCCATGGTGTGTTTGTGCAGCGTTTGGGATTCAGCACTCTCACCCCACCCCTCCCCAGCAGAACAGATGTATTTTCATAACAGGTGTGAGGTGACTTTTGAAAAAAAGACAACAACAAAAAAAACAATATTGAAAAAAAATAATAAATAAATAAATTGTGATGTTGTCGTGGTAACAGCTCTCTCTGTCGAGTGGTTAATTCATGGAAGCCGGTTGGCGGCCACTCTTAATTAAAGCTATTGAATCATCAGAATCGATAGTTCTGCACACACCAGATATCGTTCGTTCTGAATGGCAAACGTAATGACCTGGCCCAAGCTTCCGCACTCTATCAAAACATTTTGAAATTCATTGGGTAAACGGGTCACCCTGCATTAGGATAATTGCTGGAAAACGTCCTTGAATGTTGTGGCTGATTGCCATTCTAAAGGTCACCCAGCATATTTTTGCTGTGCTGATAAGTCATCCCAAGGTACATTACTGCCCAGACAATTTAACGATCTTTCTGGAATGAAACAACCGCACCGCACGCACACACGCCTGTTTTCAAGAGGAATTGACAATTACGGCTGCTGCGCATTTAGCCGAAATGCCACTACGTTAAGGTTGGCTATTTCTGCAGAGACCCCATTTGCTGCAGTGGTGAGAGCAAATAGCAATTATCTAATGTAAATTCAGGAAAGGGTGGAGAGAGCCATTTAGCTCCTCTTCTCGTACCTGTAGTGTTTAAAGCAAGCAGAAGTCAACCCTTAAGAATGGAAAAAGGGTTCCACATGTAACATGAATCTAAATGGAATGTAATTACAAACCCGAGATCACTTCAAGTGTATTTTTGCGGTACTTGTCTGTCTTGACTTTTATCGGGTCCTTTGTGTGTCTTTTGCTGTGTGGTGTGTTTTGCTTGTTCAAACATTTTTTTTTTTCTTTAAAAAAACAAAACAAAACCAAATCCACCTGGTGCCCTGTGACCTGCGGTCCAGTTGACAGTGTGTTTGTGCTTGTGTGTCACAGGACTACAGAGTGAACATCTTCCTGAGACAGCAGTGGAATGACCCCCGACTGGCCTACAGCGAATACCCCGACGACTCCCTCGACCTCGACCCCTCCATGTTGGACTCCATCTGGAAACCTGATCTGTTCTTCGCCAACGAGAAGGGAGCCAATTTCCACGAGGTCACGACCGACAACAAGCTGCTTAGGATCTCGAAAAATGGCAACGTGCTCTATAGTATAAGGTAATGCGGTTCTGTCACCTCACGTACTGGCTTTGTGTTTCAATCTAAGCTTCTGTCTGTAGAGGTTCTCATTCATGAAGGTCAACGTTGCGATAAGTACCAAAGCATGAAGCTCCAAATAGAAGTCCATTTGCCTAGCTCTTAGAATCTAAGCTACTGATTATTTTGAATCACAATCAATCTCGCTTACTACTGCATGTGTTTTTATTTTTTATTTTTTTAAAGTTTACTGTTGGGTCAATTAGAGAGTTTTCTTCCTCAGGGCCTTTAGCTTTGTTGCTTGTCTCATATCTTTCCAGGCTAATGTTCCGCCGATGGACCCTTCCTGTTAGGTGCAATAAATAGCTTCAGCGTCCGCAGAGAAAACAGATTAGGAGCAGTGATGCCGTGCAAAGGCAAAAGAACGCAACTTCGGTTTTGGGGCGAAGATCAGTTATTGTCCTTTTTACGAACAACAAACAACAGTTTTATCATGGGGCTAAATATCTTGGGCCAATGTTGTTGGGTTTTGCTGTTTGGCTTTGCCTTAATGCTGAAAACACATGCAAGCGGAAGATTTTTCTCAGTTTCGCATTCTGGTGAGTTAAGGTATTTAGTAGTACTTAGTAGGGCAGAGTGTATTCTCGTCTTAACTTGACACCATCGAAATAACCTCTCAGGCTGTGAGCTGGTCCAGCTTGCGATTGCGACTCAGTGCGATTGCCGCAGCCTCTTTGCACCGCCTGTGTGCCTGTCTGCTCGGAAAATTGCTGGTAAATAACTCTTTACGATTGCCATGGCGATGCTGCTTCCGACCTCAGTAAGTGAACAGGGCTTGCCGCGCTCCTCCTCGGGTCTTTTCTCTGGATGATGTGTGTGTCAGTTTACCCAGTGGACAGGGCGTTACTGTTCAACACCATCAATATGGGTCCGTGACAAACTCCAGAATGGGAGCATAGCTCACAATTACCCTACAGATGCATTTCCCCCCCTCTCTCTCTCTGCGCTTGCTCTGTGCGTCTAACCCATAAAAGCCAATCCCGTTTTTATATATATTTACTGTATAAGATCTCCAAAGCAGAAATGAGAATGAACTGTGGTGTGTGTGTGTGTGTGTGTGTGTGTGTTTGTTTGTTTGTGTGTGTGTGTGTTTCCATTACTGATATCTGGCGCCTCCTGTCAACAGAATAACACTGGTTCTGGCATGTCCGATGGACCTGAAGAATTTCCCCATGGATGTGCAGACTTGTATCATGCAGCTGGAAAGCTGTGAGTATGCCCCTCTCCCCCCGCGCGTCAGCGAGGGGGAGAGCATTTATTTTGTGCAACAGGGACGGGTGTCCCACGGGCGTGTGGTGTGGTGTGGTGTGGTGTGGAGGAGAAATGATGATGAACAGTGTGCAATGATTTAGAGGGCAGACTGAGACTGCGAAGCAGACCCAGCAGTCAAGGAAAGGCAGGGTGGGCGTGGGCCCCGGGCCTCATGCCTCATCCCGCACCTTCCGGCTGCTGTCTCTCCTTCCACTTATGGCAGTTTTTTATTTTCTTTTATTTTTTATTTTATTTCGTTTTTTTGCTTTTTTTTACAATTTTTATTTTCTCTTTTTACGTTGTGTTATTTTTGAGAAGTCAAATTCTAGAGGCCAGGGTCTCAGTAGCACAGGACAGGCTCAGCAGCTCCCAGGGAGCGAGCAAAGTGAGTTTGTTACATTACAAATTATTCTCAGAGGCAAAGCAAAGCAATCAAGAGATATCACACTGGTAGAGCCAGTTAGCCAGCCTACAGGAAAAAAAAAAAAAGGAAAACGAAAAAAAAAAGAAAAAATCCTTTTTTTCCTTTTTTCAAATCTGTGAAATTTATCCTTGTTGCATTAACCACAACTGTCCTCTCTGTCCATTTAAAAACTCTCTTCTCTAGTTGGATATACAATGAATGACCTCATATTTGAATGGGACGAAAAAGGAGCGGTACAGGTGGCTGATGGGCTGACATTACCTCAATTTATACTGAAAGAGGAGAAAGACTTGCGGTACTGCACCAAGCACTACAATACAGGTTTGCTCCTTCCCCGCCATACGTACGCTGGTTCTTTCCTTTTGGAGACTATTTTGCATGTGAGGCTCTCTATCTCTCTCTCTCTCTTTCTATTTTTGTCTTGCCGACCGAGTGCAGAGTAGCATACCCTCACACACACACACATACTACACACACACACACGCTCACACACACACACTCTCTCTCACACACTCACTCACACGCACGCACGCAAGCACACACACGCAAAGGCAGGAGAAGCACGCAGTCTCTCGATTTTTTGAGATGCACTGGTTGCAAAAACCAAAAAAAAAAAAGAAAGCAAAAAAACAAAAACAAATCAGTTTGAATAAACACAGAGAGATGTAGATCATAACCATTCTCCACTCATTCTTCATCGTCTCCGACGTGCAGCTGAAAAACCATCTGTCCAATCAACTCAGCCCGTACGTGATATTGCACTACAGATATAACCAAAGTAAAAAATAGCAAAGGGCTCGAAGGCTAGCATAGTTGACGAAAATAGCACTGAAATAGAGCAGCTGGAAAGCAGAAGAAGTGAAAGAGCAAAATGTATAAGTGGATACTACCGTAGAGGGAAAAAAAATAGGCTCATTAAAAGACACAAAACAAAGTCCCGTCCAAAACAAGAGCTCTTAAACATTAGCGTGAAGGTCGTTCTGTTCGGAAAAACGATCACGATCCCAGTCACGATCGGCTGCATTAACCACAGGCGTATTAGAGTAGGAGAGGCCCTAAGAGAGCAAAATTTATTCCAGAAATGCTCTTGACAGCGTGCTGTCACGTAAGCGACTGTCTGAATCCATTTCAATTTTTTTTTTTCCAAAGGCAGCCATCTATTGAAATACAGTATCTCTCTGCTCGGCGCTTTCTCCTTTCCAAAATAAATCCCGGCAATTTTAGGCGAGCTTGACACCTAGTTCTCAGAGAATAGTGTCTCATCGGAGACAAGCGCGTATCGCAGCACACCTTCGGGCATTCGCCTCCCACACTCGCATGGATTTAACGTGGGCATTAATGATGAAGATTAGCTTGTCGAGACTGGGAAACCCCTTATGGGGCGTTCATAAACACAAACACACACACGGACAGACACACAGACAGTCACACTCACAAACTCTCGTGCGCGGCGCACATACACAAATACACACACAGAGGCTCGACACACTCGCAGAACGCACAAAAATGGGCAGGTTCAAACCTGGCACGCACAAACCTGAGCCACACAAGGAGCTTGTGGTCAGAGTGCTGTGACTGCTGCAGTATGCTGTCTCTGCTCGTCATCAGTGTCATCATTCTTTTCTCTTATGTTTTTGGTTAACCCTTTTTTCGGGGAGAGTGGGGGGATGGCACAGACTCAGTGCGGGGGCCCTCTGACCGGACCCCCCCTGGCCGTCCCCTCTCCTTCCCTCCCTTTCCTTCCTTCCTTCCTTCCTGGAGATCATTTCTTCCTTCAAGGACTACCGCCGTTTCTTCACAACCAGCCCCCATTACCCTCCAGCCATACCGCACTGTGTGTACGTGCTCCGCCGTTCCCCAGCCAAGTAGTAAAAAAAAAAGGGAGGGGGGGATTCAAATGTCCTTCTCTTCTTCTTCTATTTCTTTTTTTATTGTTGTCCTCCCTCCTCTTCCTCCTCCCGTCTCCTGCTCAGATTTATTACTAGCCATCTATTGTGATTTGCAGAGAACATTCCTCGGCATTGCTGCCTTGCACTCCAGCATCCCGTCCCCACCCAACCCAACCCCCCCTGCCCCCCCACCTCGATGTTTACTCCTCTCTCCTCTCTCCAAAACCAACCCAACTCCCCCCTCCCACCACCAGCCCCCTTCTTTCTACCTTTGACCCCCCCCCCCCTTCAAAAAGAAATAAATGCAACCAAAAAAGCGCCCCCCCCCCTGAACCACCCCCCACCACCCTGCCCCCTCTCCCCTTATCTTCTCACCAAACCTTGTTGTCGTTCCAGACCCTGTTGTGATCTCAGTCACTAGATGGCATTTTAATTATTGAGCTGGTGCAATGCAGTGTCACCCTGGTGTATTATCACTTGTTATTCAGATGGCTCGTTTCGATCAGCAAACACGATTATCTGGGGAAAATTGTTGCCTCTCTCTCTCTCCCTCTCAGTTTATCTGTGGTACAGCCACCACAGTGAAGAATTACAGGGTGTCTTTTTCTTTTCTTCTTTTTGTTTTCCTTTTGTCTCGGCGAACAAAGTCTGATCCTGATTTTTATATAGATGAACTGCACCTGGACTGCCCTGGAGTGTATTTCTCTGTATAAATCAATGACAATAGAACATTCTCCTTCCTTCAAAATTACCCATTGTGTTTTGTGTTCTCCTCTCTGTGTTTTCTCTTCTTCTTCTTCTTCTTCTGTGTGTGTGTATGTGTCTCTGTGTGTATGTGTGTGCGTGCGTGGGCACGTTAAATGTGTTACCTCCCACAAAACCAACCAAAAAAAAAAAAAAAAAAACTGACCGCGATCATGAGTGGTTTCTGTATTGACGGCCCCTTCGAGGCGGATACAGAAACCCCTCGACATTTGATCTCTCTCTCTCGCTCACCCCAGCCCCTCCCCGTTGATAGTGAAAGCATGCTTGTGTGTTCTGCACCATAGGAAAGTTCACCTGCATTGAGGCCCGCTTCCATCTGGAGAGGCAGATGGGTTATTACCTCATTCAGATGTACATCCCCAGTCTTCTGATTGTCATTTTGTCATGGGTGTCCTTCTGGATCAACATGGACGCCGCGCCTGCCCGAGTGGGCCTGGGCATCACCACGGTGCTGACCATGACTACGCAGAGCTCCGGGTCCCGCGCCTCCCTGCCCAAGGTGAGTCCCAAGCGAAACGCAACGCAACGAAACGAAACGATGCAGCCAGAAGGGGGCACTATACCTGGTGTGGTGTGGTCTGGTGTGGTGAGAGGTACTGTACCGTACGTTGAACGGTGTTGGCTTTGTGGACCACCTCGTGCCAACTTTGTAATGTGAGCTTTGAGCTTTGAGCTTTGCCCATGTCAGTAGAATATTTTGAATGGAAAGTGCTTGACATTTGTAGTCAAGTAAGGAATGGCTTCACTCAAAGCCGGAGGTAGGGGGGGTGTTCATTTACTCCCGATCTAGACAAGGAAACTGTATAATGTGTCCCAACGAAAGAATGTCTGTCTTTGACTGATGAAAGGAGTTGACTGGTGGTTGGTGGGAGAAGGCACTTCATTGAGGTTGTACTGTAAGTCTGTGAAGATTCTCATTCATCCAGGTCATGTTAGTCAAAGGAGCTAAGTTGTAAGCAACTTGCTTACAGCTTAGCTGATTTGACTTCATTGAAGGTTGACTTTGCAAAGGACAGTGAAGTATGCCTCCCGATCAGCAGTGGAAGTTCATTACTGTTACGAATATGAATCAAGTCTCTTTAAATGTTTAATTTAAAAGACAAAATTATGAAATATAAATAAACATATATTATTCAGAAGATAAGCAACTATGAAGGTATAATTAAACCTATACCTATATGGTGCACTTTAAATATTAAGACTAGGGAGGAGTAACAAAGAAACTCTGGTAACACTTTATTTGAAGGTGTCTACATAAGGGTGACATGAGTCCTTTATAAACATTACATGACACATATCATGAACATTAATGACACTTCATTCACGTTTATGACCATTGTTATTAAGTGTAACTTGGTTTGTGATGTTAAGGTGATATTAATAATATATATTTATGTTTATGACTGTTTTCATTAAGTGTCATTTGTTTCTTGTATTGTCTCATCTTAACATCACAAAAACCGAGTAACACTTTATGGCAACAGTCATAAACAAGAATAAAGTATCATTAAAGTTCACCATATGTGTCATGTCATGTTTATAACACGCTCATGTCACTTTTGTGTAGACACCTTCAGATAAAGTGTTACCACTCGAAACTCCTTACAAACACAGTCCCTACTGCAGAATTCACCTGCGCCAAGGGGACGCCTCCTCAATAGCAATCTGCTGCTCGGTAAGGGTTGCCAAAAGTGGCACTTCACAGAGGACAAAACCTAATTGTCACCCCAAAGGTGTGCCAAGTGACACCACCGGTGCGCTGCTTGGACATTTTGCGGTGACATTTTGACCATGCAGGCCGGCCGTGTGTCTTACATCAATAGGGGACATTCACAGACAAATGAGGCGTGGATCTGCAGTGTTGGATCAGGATCTGTTACGAGTGGCTGTTACGAGTGCTTGTTTTGCTGGTGTGGTCCCCAGGTCCCCCGAGATCTTGTTAAGATCAATAGCGTCATTAACTCTGCTAAGCACAAGGACATGTCAGCTAAGCAAACTCCTGGCTGTGCAAACTTTTAACATGACAGTGACCCCAGCCCTATCAACACAAGGCCTTGAGTTGGAAAGCGAGGAGGTTGGGGGGGTGGGGGGGGGGCGGGGGGTTGGGGTGTGAGGGGGGTTGGGGGTGTTGCGGTGCCACACCAGCAAACTTTTAACATGACAGTGACCCCAGCCCTATCAACACAAGGCCTTGAGTTGGAACCGGAGGAGGCTGGTGGGGTTGGGGTGGGGGGGGGTGCAACAGAAACCTTGGTATGGATTGAAGGGCATCCAGACACCACATACAGTAGTATGGGCCACTGCATGCATTGTGGTACCTGGTGCCTTGGGCGCGACTGTGCTTGTCACTGAACTTTCTTCAGTTTCTTCAGTTTCTTCAGTTTTTGTTTTTTCCCACTTCTAACATAGGGTATTTGTGACACTCTTGGCCAGAGGAGTAGGCAGTAGCCTTGGAGGTACAATAAATCATTATCCTGCCTATGGGCTTTGCTGACCTTAATAAATCTGAATGAGAAAGGGTTTGAATCTGTATATGTGCAGAATAACGGAGCACTTCACAAAGGATCGTAGACAGCTTGTCAGTAATGGCAAAAACTTTGGATAAATTAACTCATAATAGATGATCAGATGTTTTTTTTGTTTTTATTAAATATTACCTTGGTGTTTGTTCATTTGTCTTGTAGTTGTCAGCGTATGCCGTGGTGGTTTTTTATGAGGAGAACCATTCTCTGCAGCTTATCAGTGTGTGTGCAGAATGTGATCAGCTGGAGCTAAAATGGATCCCTTTTTTTGTGTCACTGGCAAAGACTGTGCATGTCAACTATGGGACCATGTTAAGGGACATGGCATTGAGAGGTTTGAGTGTCCAAGCTCATTACTAATTTCATGTGAAGAGTCTGTGCATGTTTTTATCCTTTATGTTTTTTTGTGCAAACAGAGGCTTTGAGTTTTGTGTAGAAGGGCCTTCCATGGGTCTAGGTGATTGGGCAACCAGTGTCAATGCAGGTGTGCACTGAATGTCACAGTAGTAATAGTCATGGTTATTTTATCCTTGTTTGCGATTGTTTCCAATGATTCAATACAAAGTGAGGGTGTTTTGCTATCTAAATTTTCAGTATTGTTTTTTTTTCCATGTTGCACTACTGTATGTGATAACTAGCCCAGGAAGGCAAAGAGAAAGAGAGAGAGACAGACAGAGGCAGACAGACAGACAGAGAGAAAGAAAGAGAGAGAGAGAGAGAGAGAAAGAGAGAGAAGCAGACCTGGATAGTCATGCAATATAGTTTCAATTGAATTACCACCACGGTTCAAGCTATTTTATATTAATTAGATCCAATTTATGGCATCCTTCATTGCTATTGGACTGTGAGAGGATCTGCAGTCAGCTATTATGGAACGCTAGCTCCAGTTGCCTTTCATCAAGCTAGCAGACGTGAAACAAATTGCACCGCTCGGAAACACAGGACAATGCTAACCTCCGTCACCCTCTCATCAATAAAGCCCCCAATCAATGCCTAAAGCTGATGTGATAACAATTGGGAGGTTAACCTGGAGCAGGCCTTATATATTACCTTACAATCAGCAGTCAGCATTAAAACGTACTAGACTGTGCAAGGGACGTTAACCGAATGGCGAATACAAAAGCATTCAAACTGTGATCGTGTCAAAGTCTGAAGCACAGAGTGAATGCCAGCTGCAGCGATGTCTGACTGCAATTAATTTTGCATGTCAGTTAATGTAAAATTGATTCGGTCCATATCGATTGTTACACAAAAGCCCTTCTTTTATGAATCATGACGGATTGCATTTCAACTGTCTATTGATTACTGATAAATCTTTCTTTTTTTTCCTGTGTGCATTTAGAACAAAAGTCCCCATAAAAAAGTCTCTATTGTTGGAGTTCTTTTAAAGTACCAAAGGGGGGAACAAGAGTAAAATATGTGAAGGAAAAATATGTAAAATATGTGACAAAAAAAATGACAAGAGGGTAGTAAGCCTGTGTGTGACAAATGACAGATGCCTAATTCATGTCGTACAGATGAGCACACAAGAGTGGGAACAAAAATAACTTCTTATTCCATGTTCCATTATCACAATGTGGTTAACATGTCCTGGAGGTGAATACAGAATAGCACTTGTCTTTCCGGACATGTGACATTTCTTTCTTTATCTTTCTCTCTGCCTCTGTCCCTGTCTCTGTCTGTCTCTCTCTCTCTCCTTCTCTCTCTCTTTTTCTGTCTCTCCAGAAACAAAGGATTATGAAAGGCGAATGTGTGCGTGTCTGTGATTGTGTGATTAAGGACAAATTGCAGCACTGTTGTTTTTTATTAGCGTTATTATTATTTTTTTTATATTTTGTGTTTGTTGACATTGGGTGATTCATGCGGTTTGAAAAATTAAGCCAGTCAACTGTGATTCCTCTGCTGTTCAGCTGTCACAATAATGATCGCACAACTCGGCTGAATGAAGGTGCTTTCACTCTCACTCTCGCTCACTCTCACGCACACGTGCGACCGACTGTATCAGTGTGTTGGGGGGACACATCGGTGTCATCGAGGATTACACTTGCAATGTATCATGAGTATGAATTGATTAATGGTTACTAATAATTATCAGTGTTCCATGCATATTGATAAGGTGTCACAGTTACAATCATTTGTCTAAAAATTCTTATCTTTTCCCACGTAACAGATAATGATGATGTAAGCTCTCCCATCACACGTCAAATGGCTGTTACTCCTCACAGTCAGTCCTCTGGGGGCTTCCTGTCCAAGTGCGAGGCGTAGGTGTCAGCGCTGAGCTGACTGAGTCTCGCCTCACTGAGCTCGGCTTGCATCATCTCCACCGACTGGGCCTCCTCCGATAGCGCCACTTCAGTGGCATTTTCAGCCCTTTTTTTGGTCAGTGGGCCGTCATTCGCAGTGAGACTTGGCTGCTTTGACAGGCCAGCTAGTGCAGTCCATCCCAGCCCAGCCCAGCTCAGCTCAGCCCCCGAAACAAATGCCAAATGGAAGGGAAGGGGAAGGGGAAGGGGAAGGGGAAGGGAAGGGAAGGGAAGTGTGTCGTGAAGGCCACCTTTACTAAGTGGTCCATCCAGTCAGTCAACCATGTGTGGGGGGTCAACAAGCCCCTGTGAGGGTAATTTAGCTCCTGTTTCACAAAATTATAAGTGCACGTCTGGCAGGAGGTACTCTCAGGCAGCACTATGTTAAATATTAAGACAGACCTTTTATTTTATTCAGAGTCCTTGTGATGTTCTGGAGCGGTGTTGAGTGCTGTTAGTGTGGGTACTTACCTTGTCAGATCCACGGAGAAAACACCTCACGGGCATCGCTGATCATAATGGAGTTTCCAAGTCTGACACGATCCCAGCTGAAGGTTTTCTTTTTGTTTTTCTTTCTTTCTCTTCTTCTCCTCCTCCTCTTCTATCTTCTATCTTCTATCGCTTATTCTACTTGTTTATTTTTTTCTTCTTCTTCTTCTGAGCTCTGTTCTGGACATGACTCATCGAGTTTGAGCGGAGGTCGGGCATACAGAACTGAGGGGGTGATTCAGCTGATGGAGCTGGCGATGGAGCTGGCTCGCTCGCTCTGCCAGCCTGCCAGCCATCCGCCATCTTGTTTGTCTCTCTCTGCGCCCCACCGCCCCCCTCCCCCCTCCCCCTTCCCCCCGCCCCCCCACCACCACCACCACCACCACTGGCCGGCCCATGCCAACCCCTGTCGATCTCCCCCCACCATCCTTCCTACCTACCCATCTGCCCATCCATCCATCCTCATCCTCTCCATCCGCCCCTGCCACGACTTCGCCCACTCTCCGCCACACGCCACCCCCCGCCCCGCAGGTGTCCTACGTGAAGGCCATCGACATCTGGATGGCCGTGTGTCTGCTGTTCGTCTTCTCGGCGCTGCTCGAGTACGCCGCCGTCAACTTCATCGCCCGTCAGCACAAGGAGCTGCTGCGCTTCCAGAGGAGGAGAAGGCACCTCAAGGTAAAGCCCATCGGATGAAACACACACACACACACACACACACACACACACAAGCATGCACACACACACAAGCACCTCTTGCCCTTTCTTGGAGAGAAGGAGAAGGTACCTCAAGGTAAAACCATCAGCTCACACACTCACACACACACACACACACACACACACACACACACACACACAAGCATGCACACACACACAAGCACCTCTTGCCCTTTCTTGGAGAGAAGGAGAAGGTACCTCAAGGTAAAACCATCAGCTCACACACTCACACACTCACACACACACACACACACACACACAAGCATGCACACACACCACCCTGGTCTCCTGTCTCGCTCTTTCCTGGTCTCTCTCTCTCTCTCTCTCTCTCTCTCTCTCTGTTTCTCTCTCTCTCTCTCTGTCTCTGTCTCTCTCTCTCTCTCTCTCTCTCTCTCTCTCTCTCTCTGTTTCTCTCTCTCTCTCTCTCTCTGTCTCTGTCTCTCTCCCTCTCTCTCTCTCTCTCTCTCTCTCTCTGTCTCTCTCTGTCTCTTCTCCGGCAGACATCATGTAAGCTCAAAGATGGCCTTAAATATTCAGGAGGTTAAATATTCAGTGGAGTGAAAACCTGGCTGGGCTTTCCTGTTCCCGTGTTTGCGTTTAGCGGTTACTAAACACACACAGAGTTAATATTTCAGCACAGGGGCCAACGGAGGGGGTAAGGTGTGTTTGACAATATGACACTTAATCCGGTTTATGGAGTCACTGTTGGGCAGCTACACCTGTGTGCATATATATGGATGGATGGATTGATGGATGGATGGATGGATGGATAGATAGATAGATAGATAGACAGACAGACAGACAGACAGATAGATAGATAGATAGATAGATAGATAGATAGATAGATAGATAGATAGATAGATAGATAGATAGATAGGCATTATGAAGACCACCATCGGTTTCCATGCGTGGTGTTTGAACTTTGACCTTGACCATGGTCCTCCATAGACACCCACCCCTCCCCCCAACCTAATAACTTCCTGTTTACAGGTTTGCTGGGGCTGTAACATTGTCAAAGGGTGCGTAAGTGGCAAATCAATGCACGTTATAGGTCCAGTGAGTCTCCAATCAATTGTAAGTCATAACACCAAACTGCAGAGGCAAAGACCACCCTGAGGGGGTCATAGAACCTGAGCCATGGTATTGACTGAGGGGGGTGGGGGGGGTGGTAAAAACTGAGCATTGGGTCAGTATAAATGAAGATGTTCCATGTGAATGCATAACCTGTCTGAAAGATAAATAGATAGACATTGAGAAAAAGAGAGGGAGAGAGGCAAAGAGGGGGGAAGAGAGAGAGAGACAGAGAGAGACAGAGGGAGAGAGGAAAAAACAGAGAGATTTATTGTTCCAATGTCACATACTGCATGTCAAATGTATTTATGTCTCTTAAGTTAAATAACCCTCCTGTTCTGTCAATTTCCTGTTCTTTGTGTGCCTCATATTTTGTATGGCTGCTGTGTTTTTAATTTTGAATGTCTATTTATCATGCCTGGAGTTTTTCAATCTGAATTTGAAAGAAGGAGAGAGAGAGAGAGCAAGGACGAAACAGAAAGTGAGGGACGTTTTAATATTTGCAAACACTTCCTGGTGGCACTTTATGGGTTGCACTGAGGTGCACTGTGACTTCTGGGGAAGGTGTGTGTTTGGTCTTTCTGAAAAGTGAAGCAAACGTAAATCTGAAATCCACTTGTGTTAATCTGATTCTTCCCACATCCACTCCGAAAGTAATTATTGTTACCAAAGAATAGTAGGATGTAAGTGACTTTATAAAAACAAACTCAATTGTGGGCTTTTTATTCATGTCCACCCTTAGATTTCATGGGCCTTTCACAGATTTGCCAAAAAAGGGGCCCCAATTTACCTGAATTCACCCTAGGTGTGTTTAGATTTTGTGCTTTTCAAGTTAGCTTGTTATGTCTTCCTTGATATCTTATTATGTCCTCCTCTTTGTAAGTGGCTTTGGATAAAAGCGTCTGCTAAGTGTATTGTAATGTAATGTCATGTAAGGTAAGTGCTGCATGCGGAATGGGCACACAAGCTCCACACAAAACGACACTTCCAGTGCTGTAGTGGCATGCCATGTGGTTGTGAAGCAGAGTGAAGAGGGTGGCTCAAATCCCTCAGTGTTTGTAGGGCATGACCCGATCTCCCCTCCTAGTGTTGCAGAGACTCCAGATGATGTCGTATGAATAAGGTATGATTAAATATTAGTCTGTATTTGTTTTGTTTTTTTTTTGTTTTTTTTCACAGCAGAAATGCAGACTAATCCCTTTTTGTCTGCGAGAGAAAAAAGGGAAAAGAGAAAGGGAGGGAATAACACCAGGCTCCTTAGGGAACAAATGCGAAAGTCGCGCAGCGTTGGCATTTCTGTCATGTTCACTTTTTTTCTTTGGATTGTGTGTGCGTGTGTGTGTAGTGCACACACATGCATCTGTGCGTACGTGTGTGTGTGTGTGTGTGTGTGTGTGTGTGTGTGTGTGTGTGTGTGTGTGTGTGTTTGGTGCATGCACATGCATCTGTGTGTGTGTGTGTGTTAATGTGTGTGTGTCTGTGTGTGTGTGTGTGTGTGTTTGTGTGCGTGCGTGTGTGGGTTAATTTGTGTGTGTGTGTGTGTGTGCGCGCGCGAGTGTGAAAATGTGTGTGTGCTAATGCGTGTGTTTTTGTTTGTGTGTTATTTACCACATTCATGCTTTTATCTCAACATGCAGAAAACATAACGCTGGTGACATTTAGCATGTTTGTGGGTGTTTCCTCTTTGATGACTTACTGAGCACTTTTGCTGAAGTGCTGAAATGCAGTTTGTCACCTGCCTCCTACACACACACACACACACACGCACACACACACAAATTAATATATATAGAATGGAATCAACAGAATAATCACTTTCAAATACATATAACAGAAATCACATCACATAGCCCCCTCAGTGTAGTAGCGAGTCAATGGGTTTCTCAGGCAGGCTCACAGTTGCAGGGCTCCTGCTCAGTAATGAGCCTCACCCTGCCTGGTGATTCACAGCAGTGGTACAGTCCTCCATTACGGCTCTCCCGGGCTATCAGTCAGTGGTACAGTCCTCCATTACGGCTCTGAGGGGCTATCATTCAGCCCAAATGCTGCAGCGGAGAGCTGTCACGTCCCTGCACCACACAATAAAACAAACCCCCAGCACCAGCACTAGCACTAGGGCTGCCTCTGCCTCTGCCTCTGCCTCTACTGCCTCTGCCTCTGCCTCTGCCTCTGCCTCTGCTGCTGCTGCGGCCATCGCCCGCCCCCTGACCGCCCCAGATCAGCCTCCCTCCCTCAGAGGAGCCAACCCCCCCAACACACACCCCCACAGCCCCCAGCCCCCCAGCCCCCAGGCTCTTGGGCTCCCAGGCAGCAGACTAAGGATTCCCCCTACTGGTGCAAGTGAGACACAGTGGAGCGGGGCAAATGGGGATGTCGGAGACCAACTGCAAGACAAAAAAAAAGAGAGAGGAAAAATAGAGAGGTGGAGAGATAGAAAGAGAGAGAGAGAAAGAGAGAGAGAGGGGTAGAGAGATAGAAAGAGAGAGAAGGAGAGGGAGAGAGAAAGGGGTAGAGAGAGAGAGAGAGAGAGAGAGAGGGAGAGAGAAAGAGAGAGTCAGGAGAGAGAAACTGCAAGAGGATGAAAAAGAGGAGAGTCTGTAAGAGGAAGATCAGCGATATGAAGAGCTGGGTGGACAGTAAAATGAAAGCAAAAGAGACTGCAAGACAAAGAAAGAAAGAAAGAGAGAGAAAGAAAGAAAGAGGAAGAGAGAGACAGGAGGAAAAAGGGGAGGAAAGCTGCAGAAGAGAAAAATAGAATATAGCGTCTCTACGAGGAAGAGACCAATAGGAAGGGATGGTTAGGCATGAAAGGGAGAGCGAGAGAGAGACTACAGGAGAAAGAAAGAAAAATATGAGAGGACAGAGATCGCAAGAGAGGGAGGAAACAATAGACCACAATAGACCAGAGAGAGAGAGAGACAGAGAAAAAGAGAGAGAGAGAGAGAGAACAGAACGTTAAGGAAATATTTCTGCCAGGGAATGAGAGGTAGCATGATTTAGTGAGAAGAGGAATGACTGGAGAGAGGAAGAGATGGAGAAATAGATATGAGTCTAAAAAACAAGAAAAAGGCCAAGGCTATGCAGCGCTATCTTTTAGCCAAACAGTCTGCAATCAGTCAAGATGTTTATATTCACACAATACTGTAGCTAAATCTTTCATTACGGCTCTGTGCTCGTTAATTACCCTATTAACCTAATGTGAATTCGCCCACATTTATTCAATGTGCACTGGCATGTGCTGTTTGACATTGGTACACTGGCATGGTAATTACAGCACCACCAAAACAGACCCTAACATACCTTATGTACAACTACAGTACCTCATGTAAAAATCTGCAAAATAATAATTCCCTTAAAATCTGAAGGCAAAATAATCGCCTGGCGACAAACGATTAATAATGTAAAAATTGAGTCAAACCAAGCGTTTACCCTTTTCTCTCTCTCTCCGTCTTGCTCTCTCTCTCTCACTGTCGCTGTCACACTCTCTTGTTCTCCCTCGCTCTCTCTCTCTTTCTCTCTCACTCTCGCTCTCTATCTCGCTCGCTCTCTCTCTCTGTCTTGCTCTCTCTCTCACTCTCTCCCTCTCTCGCCTGCTCTCTCACATGTGCGCTAATGTCTGCAAATGTTAATGTCCCAGGCAGGCTTTAATTGCCTCTGTGCTGTGGGTCAGGGTGACTGCTGGAAGGGGAAGGCTTGTTTTAGACACAGCCAGGGACTGGGACCTGAGCAGCTGTGTGTTGGTGCTGCTAATGTTGCTGCTGCTACTGCTGCTGCTGCTGCTGCTAGCCCCGTGCTATGCTCTGATAACCCAGGGGAGGGCGAGATGAGCGTCAACTGCCCCCCCACTACTACCCCCCGACTACCCACCCCCACCCCTCCCCAGTCCTGTCGCATCTCCCCTGGTCTGGCCACACACACACACACACACACACACACACACACACACACACACACACACACACACACACTCTACTACCCCCCCCCACCCCTCCCCAGTCCTGTCGCATCTCCCCTGGTCTGGCCACACACACACACACACACACACACACACACACACACTCTACTACCCCCACCACCCCCTCCCCAGTCCTGTCGCATCTCCCCTGGTCTGGCCACACACACACACACACACACACACACACACACACACACACACACACACACACACACTCTACTACCCCCCACCACCCCCTCCCCAGTCCTGTCGCATCTCCCCTGGTCCGGCCCCCATCTCAGAGGCAGTGACCAGAGCTTATTAGGGGGCTCCTGATTGGACAAGAGCTTATTAGGGGGCTCCTGATTGGACAAGAGCTTATTAGGGGGCTCCTGATTGATCCGCCGTAATCAGTTCATGACGGATGACCAGCGCTTAAGCA